>VYZP01045180.1:0-10825 GCA_013400635.1 Hypocryptadius cinnamomeus
TATTTTACTTTATTTCAATTATTAAACTGTTGTTATCTCAGCCAATGGGTTTTCTTTTTTTTTTCAAATCCCCTCCCTATGCAACTATGGCAGAGGGGATGTAGGAGGGGCAGGGTCTGAGTGCTCAGCTGTGTGATATTTAGTTGCCAGGTGGGATTAAATCACACCAATTAGAAGGGCTCATGTACATCTGGACAGCATCAGTGATGCAATGCTAAATGAAAAATGGTCCCCAGCAATAACCATCACCTGCACATGCCCAACTTTCTTCATGATTTTCACAGTCTTGCAACCATAGCTCTACACTCCCCCATCTCACACAGTCATTCTACCATTTTTTGTACAGACAGAACAAACTACCCAAATTCCAGATTTGAAGGCTCCAAGCTCCTGGCCACAGAAAATTTCCCCCTTCTACTCCCAGTGATTAGGAAATGCTGTTACCATTAGGAAACTACTAATAGCCTGTTGAACATAAAAAGGTGAAAAATAACTCATTTTTAAAAGCAAATTTAAAGAAACAAGAGGTAAGGTAAAAGAGCAGCCTTAGAAAATCCATTCCTTTTGCAAAGCAATGATCTCCATATACAAACATCAATTATCACTCTGTACTTTTGTCTGCTGAAGTAAATGCAAGTTACAGACAGTAGTGACCAAGGCTCCAGAGTTAAAAGAAAAACCAACTCACAAAAATGCCTGTAACAGAATATTTCTGCCACTCCTGGGAGAATATCAGAACCTCCTGTGCATTAATCCAATTACATCATTTAGCAAATACATTTCATTCAAATTCTAGCTTTCTCACCAGTCCAGCCAGTATAGGCAGAGCAGTCATGTGGATCTGCCGTCTTCAGCCCTTCCTCCATTTGTTGCAGAAGGTCCTTGATTTTTGCCTGGATCCGTTTTGAGAACCGAGCATTGACCTGAAAGCAGGAGACAGGGAACAAGCCAGAAAAGAAATGAATTAAAGAATGCAAAGTGCCTGCTCCACTTTCTTGTTTGGGAAGAAAACCAAACCAAACCAAACCCTATCAAACAAAAAATAACTAGGAAATAAATAACACATACAGCAATCAGCAGCATCAAGGTGGTTCATCTTAAGTGTGTCTCATGTAATTGCATTCTGTCTACATTTTAGGGTAAGTTACAAGCATCTACATTAGACAAAAATTACCTGTGCATTCTTTAAAGTCACACAAAGAGGAGCTATGGACACTGTGACAGCACGTAATTCTAATCAGGGTCCTGGTACCAAGACCATGTTATGGACAAACAGCACAAGCCCCATGTTATAGGTGCTTGTTCTCATCACAAGGACCCTGCAAACTCTTTGTAGCACTACAGAGCAGGAAATAGCCCAAGGAAATGTACTAGGTGACCAGTCTTTTTGTACAGAATACTCAAGACAATCAAGCCAAAGAAGATGAGCAGAAGCAGCTCAGCATCTTCAGCTCAGGCACAAAGGCAAAGAAGCAAGTCTTTGATTTTACACACTGCTTGCTATTACTTTTGACCAAAAAATGTTTATATAGGTGAAATACATGATATATAACAGAGGGTACTTTATCCTTTCCAACATTTCTCTCTCATTATGCACACTTTTAGGGAAGATATGTTACTGATTACTCCTTAAAGCCTATGGAACATGGAAATTAGCACCATAGTACAGTAAGTTCTTGCTTGACTACAGTACATCCCAAAAGTGTGGGGTTTGGATAAATTACAGGTCCTAGATGCCACCATACAACTGATTACTCAAGACGTACCATATTTTGTACTCTTGTTCAGAGTGGAACTTCACATAAAAATCAGTGATTTCAAACATCCATCCAACAGATTCAGAAATCAGAAATATTTAAGAATTGGACAAGGCTTCTGACACACCAGAAATCTTCAGGGTGAATAGTTCAAATCCATTTAAGGATATCCATGGTAGGATAGGAAGGGAGAAGGAAATTGTGCCATTATATCTCACATTGAACACATATCATTCTAGAAACAAGCTAGAGACACCTTAACCTTCTCCAATATCTCTAGAAATAGAACCAAACACAGTAGGGATCTGAAGCCTGTTACTCTTCAGTGGTGTTAAGCACCTTTCTGTTAGGGAACTGTACTACGCATCCACATCACCACCACCCCACCACTCTCCCTTTTTTCACTAGTTCAATGAGGTCTCAACACAAAGGAAAATCTTCCTCAAGGGCAGGGCTTCTCTCCTTTAAAAGACAGCTATGTCAATGCTAAGGCATATGGTGAAACAGCATGAGGATATTCACGTGGATGCATCCAGGCACAGAGCTCAGCTTATCTGACAAGAGTGAACTAAGGCTTCAGACTCCCCATTTATTTACCTACTGCACATCACAAGCATGCTGGTTATCTTTTTGTTCTGACAATACTCCTGCTGTTACCAAATCAGGATATTTTATATCAAACACCAGATTAAATTACTTGGAGGTAGGAGGGGAATACTAGGACATCAGGACACCTGGGTTCTGCATTGAAATCTCAGTCCCATACAAATAATTTAGCTCAGGCTGGTAATCCCTCTCTCTAGAATTTGAATTGGAACTTACTTGTCTTGGTTCAGTGCTTGGAATAGCAGAGATTAAAGGATATTTTTATTAATATTTTTATAGCTATCTGTAAGTCCAAACAAAGCTACTCCCAAACTTATGTTGGTGTGAATAGGTTATAAGTGGCAACAAAGTTTTCCCCAGCTATCTACTCCTCTCTTTTTTTCTGGTTGCTCTGAAGCTTTCACAACTGAGCACTGTCACAGATCATTTTATTAGATTCCCTTGTAACAGATGCTTACGTGCACTAGAATAAATTAATTACATGAAGAAATGAATGTTGAAACGTGGCTTTAGAAGATTCAAAAGCTTCCTTCAAGGAATCTTGGGGCAGCATTACAACTGAGCATAACATGCACGCTTGTGTGGAGCACAGACTGATTTTCATCAGAAGCACATTCATCTCAAGAGGATGTTTCCAGCTGGCATTCAGCCTTTGCTGCAGGTGACTTGTTATTCCTGTAGGGACAAACAAAAACCAGGAAGCCTGATCTCTGATATCCAGTGGCACATTTACTTCTGGTTCACAAAAGACTGGGTGATAGCAGGAGCTGAAGAGTCTCTTTAATTAGAAAAGGCTCTCTCCAGGAATTCAACTGCTGCATTACTTCTCTGCTGCTGCAGAAAGAACAACCATTATCATCCCAAACACTGTTCAAGTTTTATGTTGTCAAAACACAAAAAAAAGAGCTCATTCCTCATTATACCAAATAGAGCCTTGTGCTATATTGGTTATGGTAACTAAAAAGGCTCATCATCAGCACAAAAGTAATGCAGAAAATCGAAGCAGGTTGGTTTGGAAATTAACAGTTTTGTTATTTATTCGAACCATATCACTTTTTCCACTGCAGTGAGACAGCAGGCAAAGCTACATCCCAATACAAAGTCTCCCAAAGCCAAAAAAAATGCGAGGAACATAAGTACTTATGTAACATCACTCACCTTTGGCACTAATCATAAGATGTTTAAATTATGCTGTCCTTGTTAGCAACACATCTCCCCTATCTGCTTTCTTTCATTTGTAGGGTTTCTAAAGAGAATTTAACTCATCTTCTTCTGTAAATTCAGCACTAGAACTACACACCTACATTAGAGCACAGTGCTAATAACACCAATGACATGGGTTTGATCCCCATATGAGCCATTCACTTAAGAGTTGGACTCAGTGGTTGTTATAGGTCCATTCCAACACAAAATATTCTGTGATTCTGTTATTATAAAACATTTTTATAAAATTTGCATTTTTACATATGTATAAATAATTATATATTCATAAAATTTATATCATGATGGAAATAAAAATCTCCTAAAAACCCCAAAAAATTTCACTTGCAGTCAACATTACAATAACATACCAGTTCTTACTGACCATTGCAGCCATACCCAGCTTTACAGCCATGGCATTAAAAAAAAACTAGAACCAGGAGCAGATGAGACAATAAGCAGCTGCTATGTATGTATTGTATATCACGATTTCTGGTAGGTAAGAGAAGTCTGTAACTTCAGAGTCTTGCATGCGCATTTGGACCAAATATGACAGTGCTGATACAAGTCTGACAATGTAACCCTGAGGCCTCATGGTACTCCTTTTGTCATTAAAAGTAAGACTCTGGTTTGACAGACACAGGATGAGTAATCCATTTGCAATTGTCAAAGACATTTAGAGACTCATGTGTTGTTCAAAAACACCTCCTGGCAAGTACTTGCATGACATCTATGCTATGAACTTGTGCAGAGCCACAGCAGGGGAATGGAGACCTGAGCTCACAGCTTCCTCACAAGTTGCCAATGTACCAATCTTTCTTGCTACCACCAGCTCCCAAAACAACCATCTTAACCCTATTTTAATTCATCATGCTTTTGGGGACAGATGCTACATGCAAAACCAGACCGCAGAAAGTAAGCAACTGATTCTGCAGAAGTAAAAAGGAGATGACCTATACACACAGTGCTACCTCCCAAACAAGCAAAATACACTTTTATTTCACCTCACTTTGTTGTTGTTGATGTGTAGAACAGAACACATAACATGGTACTGTGTTGTCTTTGCCAAAGTGTGTTTCAAAGAGAAGAAAATACAGCTCAAGTTGGTACTGCAGCAAGAAGTCATTCAAAAACCGAACTTGCATAGAAGATTGCAGAAAGGACATGACAGACACTGGCGAGGAAGAATGCAGTAGGGAAAAACTCACAGTTCTGCTGAAATGAGGAACCCTGGCTGTACAAAAGTCATGGGGAACTTTGCCACTGACTGTAAGGGAGCCAGGTTTCACACCCATGCATTGGAGCATGGGTCTATTGTAGCTG
Organism: Hypocryptadius cinnamomeus; assembly: GCA_013400635.1. Taxonomy (NCBI): domain Eukaryota; kingdom Metazoa; phylum Chordata; class Aves; order Passeriformes; family Zosteropidae; genus Hypocryptadius; species Hypocryptadius cinnamomeus. The sequence continues at coordinate 4,887 of VYZP01045180.1, forward strand.
GATGAGCTCTCATACCTCCACAAGTTCCTGCAAAAGCAGACAAGAAGGGATGGCAGTAGGATCCCATATACAGAATCTAGCAAAGTCTGCTAAGAGGTGACCAGTCTTTTTGTACAGAAGAACAAGTTCTACTTTATTTTTACCTAAGTCAAAAGTCCAAGAGCAGCTCTTTCTTCTCTGAAAATACCAGATACTGTTGAAGCTCATCACCCAGCCTCTGAAACACCCAGACACAGTTCTCTGATATTCTCAGACAGGTCCTCCAGAAACAAATGCCAGTTCTGCAAAACCACTTGCTTAATAAATGCTTTGAAACATTACTGTCTGTAGAATACATTGCACTGTTTTTCAGTGATCTATCACTCAGTACCATACATGTGATAATAGGGAAAAAAAGTAAAAAAAAAAAGAAAATAAAAAAAAGAAGGGGGAGAGGAGGAAGAGATAGAGAAATCAATAGCTGTAGGCAAATTCCTACATTGCTACAAATGCCAGCTTAGGAATAGGCTTTAAACACAGTCATCACCCTGTCGCAGAGGATATAAGGGTGTGAAAAGCATCATTAAAAGGCAAACATTCAAGTTATAGAAAGAACTACTTAAGGCATGTGAGAAATAAGAAGACTGTGTCTCTAATGCCTTTGTGTGTGAAAGAAGTTATATGTCTCATTGGTTTTAAGACAGCAAAAATCCAAAGCTTAAAGATCTAGATCATCACAAAGAATCATCAGAAAGCTCCAGACTATTGTTAACAAAAATAAACATGATTACCAGATATCCTATGTTTTGGGAAATGGAGACTGATAAAGCAAAAGAGCAATACTGAAAATCACTGGTCCGCCAGGTAGCCTAACACCAACATGCAACTTCTTGAAAGCTGAGAAAATAAAGTCTGTTGTGAGTATGATTTAAAGTCACTCACTACCCAGAAGTGTCTAGCCCAGCTGTGACACTTTTAGGTGGTCCTCAAGTTGCAAAAAAAAAAGCTAAAACTTCTACCAATTCTGTCTAAGTTACCTCAATGCATAGAGAGCAGATATATTCCACATATTGAGCTTGACAGCAGATCAGTGCAGTTAGACCCAAATAAAATTTATTTTCACCAGGATGCCAGTATGTGTTATTGCACTTGCCCACACAACTAGCTGGAGTAACAACTCATTAACATGCAGGTTTGCAAGATAAAACTAGAAACTGATGAAGAGTGGATGAATGTGAGACAATTTAATCAGAACTTGGGGGTTTGATTTCATGAAGTATTTTCATTCAGAACTGGTTGACTAAAACCAAACAGGCTTAACTCTGTGGTCACTTCCTGAATAGCAGGAGAGGCTTTCACTACAAAAGCATCAGAAAAGCTCTAAGCAGTGGTCCGTGCTGCCTATGCTGTAGGAAAGAAGCAGCAGTTCTTCCTTTCGGGCTGTGTAGAACTGCCAGGAGTTAGTGAGGGACAATGAAGTACAACAGACTGATTTTCAGGCTCAGTTTTGACCAAGACTCTCAAAAAGCAAAACAAACTTTCCTTCTGAAGAATCACAGAGGATACTGCAAACCTTGTTTGTTTCAGAGTCCCCTGTGAAAATAGCACACACCTGAGTTGGGGAGCCAGAAAATCGTCAAAAAAAGTAACAAGCTCAAGAAACGCAGCAAGAAATTGCATCCCGCATCTCTGGAAAAAAGTGGGAAGAATTATTTAGTGGCTTTGGAGGTTGAATTTTGCCTCCAGTGCAATAAGTTGTATAATTCCCACTAGTATAAGTTGTTGCTGAGTCAGCCCCAGAACATAAGAGAAATTGCTGCTCCCAGTGAGATAACTAAAATGCCCAGTGAGACAACCCCAAAAAATTTTTAACAACAAAACAAAAATCAAAAACCAAACAAAAAAAAACAAAACAAAAAAAAATCCCACCAAAAAACAAAGGGAGAAGACAAGTGAGGCTACAACAAAAATCCATATACATATACATATATATGTATTAAAAATATATTTTACAGGAGAAGGAACATCGAAAGCCACATAAAGGAATTATCAGAAGTAACAGCAGATTGAGAAAGCATTAGGAAACGAAACACTACTAAATCACCCAAATGATAAATCTAAATAAATATTCCATATCACCATTAATATGTATTTGCCAATGAGCACCATTATATTCGAACAGATAGATAGACGGGATAGATATTCTTCCCTGTATCTTTGAACAGATAGATAGATAGGGATAGATATTCTTCCCCGTAAGAAGTCCCCTGCAAAGCCTAATAAAGCATTGTATACATTTCTCAGAACATATCACTTTTTTCTAATATTCTTAGAACACCATGTCAAGTCAGGAAAAAACTTATAAAGAAAGAATTTGCCTAAAAAATAAGTTAAAGTTTGGGCATTCTAGTGACCAATCGATGAAGTTTGAATCCAATTTTGCTTCTGTCTTGTGATTCCACAACAAATTCAGAAAATCTTAAAGTAAGGGCTGGGATAGTTTTAATTTCTTGATGACAAGGATGCTTCCTTTTTTGCACAACCACAAAACGCAGATCATTGTCTAGGCTTCCACCTTCCCCTGGCTGAGCAGATAATATCAGCACTGCCTATCAGTGCCATGTCACTGGCCTTAGTCAGTGTGAAGAAGAATCCCAAATCACACCTGCCTATACTGTAAATGCAGCCACAGGGCTGTAGTGGCTCCAAGGACAGCAGGCAATAGATCCTTGAACAAGCCATCACCACCCCTCCGCAGCAAGCTCTCCTCACCCTTTTCCTTCCCAGGAAATCCTTTGGAGCTTTGTAACTCTCTACCACACTAGGGAATTAAGAACTAAGGAGTGTTCTTTGTTATGAGTCTACTCATTTCTCTTCCTCTGCCCACCTACATTTCCATTTTGAAAACTTTTGGACCGACCACTTTGAGATAATATCTATAGGTACCTTTTTAGGCCAAGGTATCTCTATAGGGCCCACATGAAAAGGAAAAAGGCTAAAGGATGTGTATTTGATTGAAACATTAAACATCACTTATTAATCAAAGGTTTACATTTAAAATTATGTTTCTTTTTAATCTAGAATTAATGCTGTGTGATGAATTATTACCTTGGCTTTCTCAGACAAGTTACAGAAGCAATTTAAGTTCATGATACTTTAGTGATGAAGAAATCTAGTTATGAAAACAGTGAATTTCAACTACATGAGCAGAGCCCACATAGATGGATGCAGTGTTTACTGTGACTATTTATAAGAAAGCAAATCAGCAACCTCAAATTCTGCTTCTACTCCCATACCTTCAAGATTTCTGAACAATATTTTACCCACACACACTTCCATGTGCAGAATTTTGTCCCGATTGTCTCACCTTTCAGACAATGCCTTGAAGAGCTTCTTGTCCTTTTATCAACCAGGTGAATTTTAGATGGCAATCATGACAGACTAAGAAATCAAATAGATTAATAATGCATTGCCTTCCATGACAACAGCAGAGCCCTGCACACCTCAGGCTGTCATTACGTGAGTCACTCAGCGCTCCTCACTCCACTCAGCAGCAGACGGGAGAGGAAGGCATTATGCACTGCACTGAGGCCTTCTGACAGACGCTCTCATTTTCAGGAAACCTGTGTGCTTGTGTACAGAAGTTTGCAGAACAGACCTCCTACCCTGTGTAAAGTCCTTTTGTCTTCACTGGGGCTTTAGGCAAGAAAAGACATTTCTCTGATGGAACAGAAGTCATTAAATGCAAAAATAAACAATAAAACATAAACTGAAAATCACAACAACAACAAAAGCACTCCAAAAGTACCCATCATGAAATGTCACAAAAGGGTAATACTAGGAGTGACAGCATGCAAATACTTCAAAGAAAATACATACACATAAATATTCTCACAGCTATATTCTAGCCCAGAAAGACATAAAATGACTCCTGAGACTTTGCAGATGCAAAACCAAAAGAAAATGTACACTTGCTTCTGCCTTCTCCTATGAAATGCACAGAATTGCCGTAGTTACATGGGTTTAGGGCAGTACAGAAGATTTTTTTTTTTTCCAGAGGCACTTCATCCTCCTGAACAGAGGCCAGTCACCACCTTTTATCAAATACAAGGCTAATCAGGTGCTCTAACATATTTTCTGAACACACCTGCACAAATAGCTGCTGACTGCCACTTTCTAAAAAGGAATGTCATCCACCATTGATGCTGGGAAAAAGCACATGCATGCACTGTAAAACACCATTCTCATGCATAGGAGAGCATAACAAGCATTCCTAACGTGAACACAGAGCTAGAAATTCTTTACTAACTCATTTCAGTTCTGCCACAGAACAACATTTCTCAATTTGGATTCATTTGAGAATCAAATCTGAAGTAAATTAGAGTTGAGCTATTCTGCAATAGAGCTAGTATACTCTAAAACATATAGAGTTCATCTTCTAAGGATGTAGTTTTCATCTTCAAGGATGTTCATCTTCTTTTCATATCTCACCATTCTTCTGGTTATCTCACTAGAGAAAGCTTTAGTCCATCTAGATCAGCAGTAAATGAAGGAGTATTTTCTCTTTTAAAAAATGGACATGAAGTGTGGAATTTAAAGCAGGTACACAAGAAAGATGACTGGCCTACAAGGGACTCAGTATGTTTTTTACCAATTTAACAACAATATATAGATATAGCAGTTCTGCCATCTCCTCTCTGCCTTTATACTTGAACTCACCATGCTTGGATGATTTTTACAGACTAAGCCAGATACGAAAGAACAAAGAAATAACAGTTCTCTTCCATAAGGAAAAAAAACAGTTTTACCAACACTCAGCATACTGCCAGGGAGCTGTGTACAAAACAAAACAGATTTCACTTTTGAACGTACTCTTGCTTTTTAAACCTTCTCAAATGCTCTGCTTTTGACAGCTGCAATTAACTGCAGCAGTTAGACGCTGAAACCCCAAAGCATTCTCTTTTGTGCACTCTGCTTAGCCACGTACAACTTCATAAACCTCAGTTACAAACAACTTGGTGAAACCTTTCATTGCCTTGGACTGATGGTGAGCTGATGGTGTCCTGCAGGTATTTACAATGGTCAGAGCGAATGGCCCTCCCACTGTTGGGCTTCACCACGCTTGCCTCACTCTACCAGTAAGTCAAGGTAATTCCATATTGCCACAAGCAGAACAATACAGAGCTGGTATCAACAGCTTTCCTTTATTCATCCCAGCATACAATCAAGAGAGTGAGGAAGCTAATTTCCCACCCTCAATGCATTTGTGCTTGTAGCATTGTCACCGTGCAGTGTTTTCCATGCAAAAGATGACAAAGCTGCACATTATTGAAGGATGAGGCCGCAGAGGGGCTAAATGACAGAAAGTCTGTATTCTGGCATTCCTTCTGCAGATTAATCCAGCCTGCATGTTAACAGGCCAGGCCAGAGCAGCTTCTCTACTTAAAACCTAAGACACTCATAGTATACCAAACAGCAGCACATGGCATCAAGGAGATAAGCAGAGCAGGAAGACTGCAAACCTTGTGTGACCAGTCCTACCAGGCAGACCTTCTGCGAGCACGACCCAACTTGCCAGGTGCCTATCATGGTGCACCTGAACCTATAAAAGCACACATGTCAGTAAGCAAACGCGTGAGAACACTCTAGCTTCATCTAATGAATGTTTCTGTCACTTGAGAACAGACTCCTTTTCTAGACGGGCATCATTTCATCTTTTCCATTCCCTTATGCATTTTCTCTGGTGAAACTCGAGCAACTTGTGCTGACAACTTCTTCTGAGACACCAAACCACCGTGGTAAGAACAGCTATAGCTGTTCTGCTATACAGCATTCCAGCTGGGACACCGCGTACATTCCGGAGCACCGGAGTAAAACAAACAGTCGGAATTAAGAGCCGCTGCTGCCGGGCTGAGCCATGCGCTCGGGCTGAGCTCCCGCTCCTTCCCTCAGTTCACCCC
>VYZP01045184.1:0-20368 GCA_013400635.1 Hypocryptadius cinnamomeus
AGGCCACTAACTACTTTACATTCTCTTTTCTCAATGGGAGGAATTAAGAAATACAGCCTTTTGTACATTTTTTGAATGTTCAATTTGTCACCCTTTTCCCAGCAGGAGAGATGTGCTCAGTGGAATATCTTGTGGTTTGATTTCATTTGTGTTGTAAGCAGAGTATTTTTTATTGACTTTACAAGAAGATGCACACATTAGTACAGTGCATTGTGTTGTTAATTTATATTTTGACTGACATAAAATATTAAGACTCATAACCATTTCTCTAGGACAAGAAATATGTAAAGCAATAGGGAGAGAGTTGCTTACTGTGTGGTACCACTGGCACAGAGCAGTGGTATATTAAAGTGCACTCTTGGTGAAAGATGAATGGGGAAATAGAGAATTGTGCCATTTCAGCAAGGCTGGGACATGGACTAAGCTCTCATTGCAGGAGAATTTAGAGTAGAAAGGGCTCTACACATATAATATGTTCTTTAAATGTTTAAAAGATGCAGAAGAACTTAAAAGCCACGAGCGAATAAAGCTGGCAAGTTTTCCTTTCTGCTCCATCCACACAGTTTGTTAAATGATTCTCCTTGCTCTGGTAGCAGAGAGCCTGCCAGGAGTGCATTAAGCATCGTGATTAATATCTGTCACATGTTTGTTCTCTCATCTTCTCCCCAGCAGGTGGTGTGTAGATGCAGTGCACTTTTTTTTTTCCTAAGGTTTAAAGAAAAAACTCTTTGCGAAAATGCATATATATGTAAAATGAGGCAATGTTGATTAAGTGGAACATGTGCTTGGAGCAGAAAGGGCTTGTGGTGTTCCTGAAAACTGGGCTGAACAAGGAAAAAGTATCTCCAGAAAGATTCTGTCTCCATTGCAGCTGATTTCTGCTCTTGTTCTAGGGGTGGCTTGTGAGCCAGTAGTAAAATAACAGTGTTTGTCCCTTAAGATTGAGTTAACACAGCCCTGGACTGTAGTGACCATACCCTGATGAGTCTGGGATCTCAAGGAGCAAAGTCATGATCCTGAATTTTGGAAGAATGAACTTCCAGTTGTTGAAGGAGTTGGTGAATGAGATCCCCTGGGAAATTGTCCTTAGGGACAAAGGAACTGACCAGAGCTGGCAACTCTTTAAGGCCATTTTCCTTAGAGCACAAGAGGTCTCTGTCTCTGTGTGTAGGAAATCAGGCAAGACAGGCTGGAAACTGGCACGGCTGAGCAAGGATCTGCTCCTCTCACTGAGGAGTAAGAAGGGAATGCAGGGCTCATGAAAGAAGGTCAGGTTACTTGTGGAGAGTATAGAGGTATGGTTTGACTGTGTAGGGATGGGATCTGGAAAGCCAAGGCACAGAAGGAACAGGGTTTAGCAAGGGATGTGAAGAATAACAAGAGGGGATTCTGTAAGTCAGAAAAGAAAGGGCAAGGACAGTATAATCCTCCTGAAAAATGAGAAGGGATACCTGACAGCAATGGATATGGAGAAGACCGAGGTAGTCAATGACTTTATCTTGGTCTTTGCTGGCAGCCAGACCTCCCATATCACTGAAGTCTCTGAGCTCCAGGCCAGCTGCATCCTGGGCTGCATCAGAATTGGAGTGACCAGCAGGTCAAGAGAGTTGATTCTCCCTCTCTACACCCCACCTGGAGTGCTGTGTCCAGCTCTGGGGTCCCCATCACAAGAAGGACGTGGACTTGTTGGAACTAGTCCAGAGCAGACCATGAAGATGATCAGAGGGGTGGAGCACTTCTCCTATGATGTCAGGATGAGAGACCTGGGGTCATTCAGCCAGGAGAAGAGAAGGCTCTGGAGTGACCTCATTTGGGCCTTCCAGTACTTCAAGGGGATTTACAAATAAAAGTGAAAGTGACTTTTAAATGGATACATAGTGATAGAACAACAGGGAATGGTTTTAAAGGAGATATTTAAATTAGATGTTAGGGTGAAATTCTTTATTCATGGTGGTGAGGCACCAGAACAAGTTGTCCAGAGAAGATGTGGATACCGCCTCCTTGGAAATGTTCAAGGCCAGGTTGGATGGGCCCAGTGGGTCAGCAACCTGATCTGGTGGGTGGCCTTCCTGTCTGTGGTGGGTGGGGGTTGAAACTAGATGGTCTTTAAGGTTCCTTCCAACCCAAAACATTCTGTGATTCTGTGTTTAAGTTTGAGTTGTATTTTAAAATATTTAGTCACATTTGTTATGGGGTCAGATAATTTGAACTTTGAAACTCTGTGGGAAGGCAGGACTGACAGTGGCAGGAAAATTTCACATGCTTACAACAATATCTTTTGCTTAGAGAGTATTCTGGTTTGGTGGAATTGGAGCTTTCTCATGTTCCTTAATAAGCCCGTAGAATGTCTGAATGCTGGAGTGATGGAGACATGCCCGCCAAGTGCAGCCAGTTATTAGAAAGGTGCTTATACTTCTGTATTTCTGAATGGAAAAAAAAGTAGTTTTTCCATATTGGAAATGCAACAAAAAAAATTTAATCATTGTATTACAGTATTCTTCTTTCACACTGTGTATGTGAGTATGATATCTTCTCTTAAAAGTTACAGTAATGCTTATTAATAGATTATTTAAAGTAGTATATTTTTGTATAGTTTGGATACTGTTAAATGGCAGAATGAAATTCATATGATGAATAATTAAATTAATTTGAAAAAAAAATTTGTTATTTTGTCTGAAAAATACACCATGATTGTTAGATCTTTGCAGGGTTCATTGTATGATGGAAATGCCTACAACTGATATAAAACAGATTTACATTTTCTGTGTATCTAAACTATTTGAACCAACGTAAAACAAAGCAGTCATTCTTCCTTTAATATGAACACATTCTACTCTCTTTGGCTGTGCAATGTGAGGTTGTATTTGGGTACTGTTACCTTGGAATTTTAATCTTATTTACTCAAGGTCTTGGTTACAGTTGCTTAGTAACATGCTGTGGAAAATGGATTTGTTGATTTATGATATCTACAATATCCTTATAATTAAAGATGTTGAAAGGAAAGCAAGTGCACAATATGGGTGTGTATTCCAGCTGTGTGTAGGTTTCTAATAGCTCCTGTTTTCACTATGTATCTTACAATAAGTGTCTTTGTAGGGCCTGGTGTTTTATGTAACTCACTCACTCACACCTTTGTACCAGGCTTTGTGGTAGCTTTGGATAATGCTGTTTTACAGCACTTTTAGGTGAATCTGAAATCCTGAGATTTAGCAGATAACTCTACTGGACTGCAGTTCCACCATGACAGCTATTTTCTCAGACTTGCATTGATATTAGGAATAAATCAATAACTGTGTGTGTGTGAGAGAGGCTCATATGCATGGTGTTACACTCACATTCCTGGGAGAGAGAAGTATGTTAGAGATTAAGCATCATGAGACTTGTAAAACATCTTTCTTGACAGATGAAGGAAGTATCTAGAGAAGTGTTGGCTGTTGAGTGTTGCATGTCTTCAAGTACATAAAATTGCTGTATTTTGAGGTTTCCTGAAATGTTTAAGGTCTTTTGTTTCTTTGCAAACAGTGCTCAAGATTTGTTTACCTCCTCTGCAATATATTACAGAAGAATTTAAAAATGGAGAAGTTTCTAACACAAGCTAATTGTTTAAAATGCCTGTGAAAGCAAAAATTAAACAAGGACCTCTGGGACAGATGGAGTGTTATTAAAATCCTAGAGCCTACTTTAATCACAGACCCAACCCCATGAAAAAATGCAAATTAATTTAACGAATTTATATATAAACCAAACTGAAACTCTTGTATGATGAGACCTGAATTTAGTCTCTTGTGCTTTAGAATATAAAACTTAAAACATTTAAAAAGCTGTGAGGCCAGATAACAGGAGGTTTTGTGTACAGCAAAACATATTGGTGTTATATAATGAAATAATAATAGTTTTGCCTTTCTGCCAACTGTATTTGCCTGTTTCCTTGTGAAATTAAGTTATTCAGGTTCCTGTGGCGCTGAGAAAATTTACAAAGGCAAAATACATTTAATTTCTTCGGGTTTCTTCTCTATGTAATGCAAGAACGCAGAGATAATAATTATTTTGAAAGTGCCATTCACAGGTCTCAGCTCAGCTAAATGTTTCACTTCCTGCTTTCAAATGCTTGTAGCCTTTTATGGTTGTTTTGCTATTATCATATCCCTTGACTGGAAAACTGTGGGTGGCATTCATCTTGCCTACCTTTGACATATCCCACACCGATGCACGTAAGCCAAAATCATTGTAATAGTCCTGTTTTTGTAGTTGGTGGAGAAATAAATGCTTTAAGATTTCAATTCATCTGACTCATTTTATGATAGATGAAGCAGACTTTATTCATCATTAATTAGGTTAACTTAATCTGCATGAGTTGGCTCAGATACAGACGCTTATCTCTCATGAAGTGAATTTTCTGTGAGAGAACCAGTTCACAATGGCTGTCCCTGTACAGCTGTCAGAACCAAGTATCTTAATTTTCTGGGGCTCATACCAACTCAGGTTTCCAGTCCTTTGGTGTTTCATAGGCATTTGAGCAAGTTTGTGGGAGAGGAAAGATTTCAGTTGTTCCATTCCATTTTTAAGTCTGTTTTTGAGCTCTGCCTGCCACCTCACTGCACACTGCATCTCTGCACCATTGCTTTCACATTCTTGTGTTATTCGAACCTGCATCATAAATGTAAAACCATAAAAAAGCCAACTCCAAAAAGATCCAACATTTTGTATCTCAAAATATTTTTCTTATGGTTTTAGAAAGAAAATACTCACTGTTCTGTTTTTGGTGATCGTTTTCTGCATCTCCAGGTTGCACTAGAAGAATGCACTCACAGCTGGTCCCCATAATTCAGTAAAGATAAGGACAGACAGGGTCCAAAAGAGGGCCACAAAGATGATCAAAGGGCAGCAGAAACTGCCCTTTGAGGAAAGATTGAAGGCATTAGTTATTTTCTTCCTGGAGAAGACTCAATGAGGGCCTCACTGCAGTGTTCCAGTACTTAGAGGGCAGCTACAAAGAGGCAGGAGGCCCTCTCTTTGCAAGGAACCACATGAAGAAGACAAGGATACAGGTTGCATTAGGAGAACATTTATCCTGACACAAGAAAGAATTTATTACAGTAAGAACATCCTCTTCAGGAATGTAACAGAGTCTTCCTCATTGGAAGTTTTCAAGATGCAGTTGGACAGGAGGCTAGGTGGTCTCACCTGGGACAGTTGTTCCATGTAAGGCTGATCTGAGTGGTCTTTTGAGGTCCCTTCCAACCTGGGCTGTTCAATGATTGTATGATAGATCTGAAATTTATGTCACTATTGTCTTGGGTCTAATAACCAAGGACAGTTGTGAATTCCTCAGGCATGGTTATGAGGAAAATTAGGCGAATTCAAACAATTTATTTTGTATTGATGAGTTCATGGAGATTTGATTGGTTATTAGCTCTCTTAAAACTGACAGTGCAGGGCTTATTCAGCTCAGATTTATGAGTTTTGAGCTACACGTTAGACTGACATTTAAAAAAAATATGTCATATAGTCTGAGGAAAAAAGGTTTCACAGAAAATTAAAAATATTGCAAAATGTCTGAATTTAGTCATATGCCTTTTTAAATCTTAATGAGAAATATAGAGTAACTCAGCATTAAGAATTTCTGCTATGTAGAAAATATATTTCTAAACGCATTTCTTAAAAGAAAGTTATATGGAATTGGATTGGTCTTTGAGACTACGTGCAGAGGACAGTGAGGTAAAAGCTTTTATGACATCAGAAATACATGATGACACTGTATGGTAGGCTGTCCAGTGAGCAGTGACCTTTTTCTTCCAAGACATAGGATCTCAGCCACTTGGGGCATCCCTGCAGCCAGACAGCAAAGAAGAGCCATACTCTTTTATTTAGGATGTGATGGAGTGCTGGTTTATTTTTCCTTTTTTCCCCCAGTTTTTTTTTGTCCTTTCAGAATGATTTGATTAATTGGTATTCAGTGTTTGGAAACCCTATAGTCTTTCATTAAACAAAAAAATTAATTTGCTCAATCCTAGTCAGCAATTTATCTCTTCTCTCCAAGCTCTCTATTTGTTTTATAGTCTCCTGTGTGCTTTGTCGGCCTTTTATTAAAAAGGAAAGCATATAAATTCTTGGACAGGAGATCTATGTTAGGAATTCTAAGCTATGTGTATAGGTTAGAATTACTCTATACCTAGTAATTCTTAAATTTATATAATATAAATCTGTCCTTTTTCACATATACAAATACTATTCAATGAATTCTATTAAAATGTATCTTTTTCTGTTAGCTTCTAAGCTCAAGGAAAAATTTTGCTGATGTTGGTGACAATTCTGTAGGCAATGAAAGCAGTACTTTCAGAATACTCTGCTGGTGAGTCATGAGCCTTTTTTTTATTTTCCAGGCTCTTGGAGGGGGTAGTTGGCATTAGGGTGCTCGTTAGCCTGGGCTGCAGCACCAGCGAGTGCCGCTGACCGCACGTCTCATAGCACAAAGCAGTGGCCGTGGCCTGGCAGTGGCTCCATCTGCTGTAGGGAGAAAGGGGGACCATATTGTGACACTCTGCCTGTACAAGGACCAGAATTCTCCCTTTTCTCTCCAGGTGAATTTCTGCCCACAGCAAGGCATCATGCTGCCTTTGTGGTGGTATAATCACTCACTTGGTGATGAGGTTTCCATCAAGCGAGTACCCACCTTGTTCAGTCTTTCAAGTGTTTACTTCCCACTTGTGTTGAAACATGGAGGCTGCTTTCTGCTGTTGTTTTTAGGTGTTTACCTGGGCCTGCTGGATGATGTGCTCTTAGAACGTTTGAAAAAGCAAGATTCAAATAACTGTTATCTCTGTGATATTTTTTCCCCTGTCTGATTAACAAAAGTGAACAATGAATATTTTGAGGTAGGAAAAACCTACCCTTTACTAATATTTTAGAAATGCAGGTCCTTCTGCATTACCTCTAGATTTCCTTCTACATAAGTACAACTTGTCTTTGGTATGAATAAAGTATTTTACTAAGAAAGAAACACTATCACAGCATGTTCTGTTTGGTTTGGTGGTTGATGTTATGGGTTTATTAATTAACTAATAACATAGAACTGTATTTCACAGAGAAAAGAAGTCCACCGTTGGCCCATGTATGGCTGTTGTCTGACTCTTTTTGTTGTCACTCACCAAAGTTTGATTAACAACTCACCAAGTTGTTGATTAACAAACTTCTGAAAAAACCTTGAGGCTGTTGAGCACAGCAATCTATAATCTGTCACAGTGAGAGAACCCACAGAAATGTTTTCATTGAAAGAGGATAAAATTCCTTATTTTAAAAGATTGTTCCTTAAGCATTTAATACTTAAACTGTTCTATAGTCAGATATTTTAATTAATGGGGAAATATTCCATTTGATTTATTGTTACTTGTTCTTTTTGAGGGATTCTTTCCCTTCTAATTTAGTTGTGGAGCAAAATTTTGCATAAGATAGACATTTAATATTAAATTTCTGGCCTAGTTATAAATGTACCCATAATCTCATAAATATTATTCTGACATTATCTGTGAAGTGAAAGAGAAGTTATGAATACGCTTCTTGTTCTGCCTTTATAATACCTTATGTAAGATGTGTACTTCAGACTATAAATAAATTAGCATTTTCTTTCTTTGTAGAACATTTTCAGTGTAATGAAAAATTAGAATTTGTGGACATTTGTTAGTTTATTTTGAATATTGATTTTTTGGTGGAAATATATCAGCTCCATATAGATATTCTTTGTAAATAAAATACATGGAAAAATAATGAATCTGGTTAGATAGTGCATGTCGTATTGGTATGACTAGCATTTAGTGTTAATTTTCATTTTGTCAATTAATATAGTAATTTATAAAACTAGAAGAGAGTGCCTCCTTAACCCTGGATTTCTTTGTTGATGATAAAATCCTATCTGTTTAAATGTATAAGGTGCCCTTCATGTTTGGGTGTTCCCTTAGGTAATGATGAGAGCAAGCAAGCCTTATACATGTGGTGTGGAGTCCTTCCCTAATGCACTGCTGGAGGGACTCTAAATGGTAGTGGGGGGAAAAGCCCAGGCTGTGGGAGTTGGAAAGTCATGAGTGAGCTGGGTGAGGGAGATTCTGTGGAAATGGAACTTACTGTTTTTACAAGCATCTTCATGTTATTTTTTACAAGCGAAAAGACACCAAAGGCCCGTCTCTGCTTTAGCTGGCTTAGAGGAGTAGGCTGGGTAGGACACAAATTATTGCAGTAATTGGCACACAAGGAAGTGGTGTACCTAGCAAAGTGCCTGGGGCTATTTCAGCTCTCTGGCACGAGTGACCAGGTATGTACCCAAGGCAGGTCTGTGCTAAGAAGCTGTATTCAACACACACCAGTAAGGAAATTAGGTAATAATATCTAGCGGTAGAGAAGTGTCATTTTTTCTACCCTAAGTGGAAATAAATTCATATTAATAAATAATAATAATAATAAAATAATAAAAAGTAAATGACAAATCATTGTAATTATTCCCATAGTTCTGTGTGTCTTCTTATAAATAAATAGCTAATGCATGCATTTGTCTTAGTGTAATGCATGGAAGAGCTAAAGAATGGAAACAAACTTTGCATCATTTTAGCCCATCTTGCACTGCAGAAGGACTATGTTTACCTAAATTATGCTGACTATAAGTTTTTCTAATCTGTTCCTAAAATTTAGTTTGCTTAGAGTCCTTGTTGTGTTATGTCCTTATAATTTTTATTTTTTCTGAAATTCATCTTATTTTCTGTAGCTTTATCTTGAATAATTTTCTTCTTTCCTAGTGGGTGTTGAGAGCAATTGCTATCTCTGCTTTTTTGTAATGTTTTGTATATATTGTAGTGCTGTTCCCATAAATCACATCACACTTTGTTTTCAGACTGAAAAATCCCTAAATTTCTCTAGTTCTTTTTACCACTTTAAGAAACCTATAATTGCTGCTGCTCTCCACAGATTCTTCCTAGTTTGTCTTTTTTCATAGTGACATTTATATTTTAACAATAGGATTATATATTATATTGATGACTTGCATTTAGCCTGTCTTCTCTTGGCAGTTTCAGAGATTCTCTTCTCAACTGTTGTATAGGCAAAAATGAGCCAATGGAAAAAATGATAATGAAAACTTCTGGGAAGGTATGTAAAAGGAGGAATACATGTCAGGTGGCTCAAACAGACCTCTCCAAAGAACAAGTTTTTTACTGTCTGTAGGGAGGTGATTACGTGAATGCTTCTGTCATATTAATTTGATTTCATAGTGCAGCTGATGCCACAAGTTGTAATCCTCTCTAGTGGGTGGTGTCAGTAGGACAGAAGGCTGTGGTCATGATAGAGTCAGATTGCATTAAGAACAGCCATGGCTGCCCAAGGTGGTAGCCCTGTCCAGCTAGAGAACTGCTAGGATCTGAGGAGACCTAATTTCTGTGCAGGTCTTCTTGGTTCTGCTGGATCACAGAACAATTTCTTTCTTTCTGCCTGAGTGCTCTTTTATTCTGTTAAATGAGGAGACTGATTTGCTATGCTCATGAGAAGCTCTACATAAGAACTGATTTGTGTTCTATTTGTTTTTACAAACATGTTTTGAAATTATATGGTAGGATACTATTACATATGAAAAAAGGGTATACTCTTGAATGTGTATAGGTTTATTTCAAGGTACTGTGAAACATTGCTTCAGTTATTAGCCACCTGTATTTTCTGTTTAAAATGTATATTCACTGAAGAATTATTGGAACATTGTGAGGGCAGCGTTATTGCACAACTGCATGATTTGTAAAAGATGCAGTGAAAGCACCTGAAATTAAAGGATGTATTTGGCCCTCTGTCAGCTTCCTGTTTAGTATTGAAAAATGCTAAATCTCTCCAGACATCCTCCCAAATTCCCTGAGAGAAACAGCCTAAAAAGCTGGCAGGATTAAATGTTTCAGCAGCCTTCTGATGAGAATTACAATTTACTTCATATACTGAGTAATTAGGGATCAGACTGTCTAAGATGAAATGTCAAGATACTTTTAGCAGAGCCCCTGTTTCTGAGGAAGAGAACTCTGCCTGTATTCCTAGATATCCACATTCAGCAAAGTGTGCATGAAAAATTGGGAAATTAAATGAGCAAATATTTTTTAATTCTTTCAACTTTCATGACTGCAAATATAACAGCAATTATAATACCTTCAGTGCTCTTTTCTACCTCTTCCAGTCTTGTAACTTGTGCAGCGTGTCTCTGTTTTGTGATGAGGAGCATAGGTTGATCAGCAAAGTGTACAAGAGTGCTCTTAGGTTTGTGAGAGTATGAAAAAATTTTGATGTCATTCAAGCAACTTCTGGATTTACTTTGTAGATCAGTTTACATGCATATATGGGTATTAAGTATTAATGTAATAACATATAATACCAGTGTATTACACATATTTTCATCTTTACTCTGTTTATCCCAATACACAGGACAAATGTGCACATAATCTCTGATGCTCTTCCTTAAGTGTTAGATAGATCAATCCTATATCTTGCTGATAACTATGCAAAAGTCAAGAAAAGATTATTCATTGTCAAAAAGACTTAGCAAATCTTCACTAAATTCAATAAACTACTGCAACTGTCATGAAAACTCTCATCTTCTTAACTCTTTGAATTTTCTCTGCTGAAAATATCTTAGGCATAATTTAAAATGTTTTTTCCTCCTTTGTTAAACATAGCATCTCTTTCCATTTAGTTTAGTGACAAGCAAGAGATGCTGTCAAGTCTTCTCCATGTGTGTGGTCAGCCATCAGCTGACTGGTTAGCCAGTCTTGGGGCAAAGCAGAAACAGGGATATCAGGCCTTCATTTTCACCTTCACCTCTTGTCTTTTACTGCAGGTTTGTACTTGAAAGAAACCTTGTCATTAGGTACTTTGGTTGTCTGTGTTTTTATGTGAGAGAATAAGTTCAGTAATTGTCTGTGGTGTATGTTCTGCTGACTTGGTGTGCAGAGGCTGCTGGGACGAAGGTGTGATCTCCATCCATAGCTGTCATCTAGTCTGAGGGGTTGAGCTGCTTGAAATCCAGAAGTGTGCATCCTGCCATGGTGGCTTCCCAGACCAGTAGTTTCTGCTTGTCCACCTCACGACTGAGCATTCCCATCTCATCCACCTGAATCCAAAGGAAAATAATGACACCTGAGGCACTGAATATGATCTGAGTCAGGGAGATGAAGTGAGGGAGTATGCCACTCAGCCATAAGGCACTGCCATATCAATGTTCATCTCCTACCTCTTTTCTAAAATGGATGTCTACTATTCTGGAGTTGGGACCAGGTTGGTACCTGGTATTTATGGTTATTAATACAACAAGCCATCAAGTCAGTTTTGAAAGAAGCATGGGATCTGGGTTATTGCTCTTATACCATATAGGTCTTAATAGCCAGGCAACCAGTTACACTTGAGATTTGAGAACTCAGAGAGGACCTAGAAATTGTGTCTGGATGATATAGTGATAGTAACACCACTTATTGCTACCACAGTGGAGATCATGTAGCAGGACTGTGCCCTGCTGTTTACCTGTGCATGTCCAGCAATTCTGAGCATACTCAGGCTGATTGCGATGATGTCGCTTTACCCAGCAGGCACAGTATCAATGTTGCACCAAGTGTCCAAATTACACAGGCCCTCCTCGTGCTTGGGTTTAAACAGACCTGGGAGAAGGTCAGATGCTGCTGGAAAGCAGCAGAGAGGCTGCCTAGTTTGGTGAGCTGGTTGTGAGTGGTTGTTAGTTTTGGTTTTAAAGATATTTCTCTCTGATATTAAAAAAAAAATTATTGAAGTTCTTAAGCTGAAAAATATCACTCGTCTTCTGGAGATGGGAATACTGTAGAAGGGGCATCATTGGGAGAGCCTATTTACAGTTTTATTTAAAAAAATACAACATACTCTTGCCTCTGTCCTCCCACGCACCTCCAGGAAGGAGCAGGACTTTGATCTTCCTGTGGCGAGGTATTCGGGCCCCTGTTGCCTGCAAAGCAGGGCACTGCGGGAGCAGCTGGAGCGGAGCTGAGTCCCAGTCCCTCGCACAGGGTGCTAAAGAGCTGCTTAGCAACGCGCCTCAGTGCCAGCGGCCGCCCCAGCCCGGGGAGGCTGCCAGGGGAGACGAGTTTTCAAAGTGAGATCTTCTATTTAAATATTTCTTACAGTGTACAGATAGCTGGAAAAGAGGGCAGCAGGCAGAATGAAAGCAAAGAAACTGCGGAGGAGGAATGAGAAATAAAGGAAGGGTGTCAAGGCTCTGAGTGAGCAAGGATCCAAGGGAAAATAAGAGAGTAAAATTGGAGAAGGAAAACTACAGGATGCAGGAGGGGGTGTGATTAAAGTATACAGCAGATATTCAGAACTGAAGCTGCTAGAAGAGGAAGGTCTTCATCTTCAGGATGAATATCTGGCAATAAAATATTACCAAAGTGAAATGATATTGAAATAAGATGATACAACAGTGATGATAGAATTTCTGTATTGTTTTTCTTTCATTCACTTCTTTTCAGAATGAATTCAGTATCAGCTAAACACAATTATGCAGTAACTATGCTGCATTAGTGTTCACAGTAAAATGACTCAGTAGCCCTTGTTAGGAGACAATTAGAAAAAAAAGAGCGAGTTCTGTACAAGTTGTTATGCTCTTAACTTCACAGAGAGTAATTTCTCTTAAATTAAGATAGGAATGAATTAGTTTGTATCACTAGATGCGCTTTCTCCTCTTTTCTGTATAGACACAGACGAGTTAAAAATTTCATTTATCCTCAGAAATTTTTTTATTTGATGAACTGGAGAGTTGGCAACATTGTCTTTCTCTTTCCAGTTTCCTTAGCAGCCACAATTGCCCTTTCCTTTTCCCTTATGCTTCTGTGCTCCTTGAAAATTCTGTCTACTCTTGTATCCTTGACCCTATTGCTAGTTCTCTTCTTGGGTCTCCTTTACTCCCTGGAAGTTGTACTTTAGACTTGGTAACAAGAGTTTTTACCTGGCCACATCATAGGAGACCTTTTACATTTGATGTACGTGGGTATTTTTGATGACATGAGAACCATTAGTCACATTTATGGAAAATTCTTTTCTTCTTCAGTCTTCGCAAAGTTTGCATTTCTTCTCCCCCCCACCCCCAGCCTTTTTTTTTTTTTTTTTTTTTTTTGCTTCCCCCTGCCGCAGGTTTGGGCATGGGTTTTGCCAGCTTTTGTGACATCCTCTAGTGCTTTAATGTGCTGTTTTATTTATGATGTGGAGAAAGAGAATTCTATCAGGCCTCTTCTTGTATGACTTGGTAACATCCCTGGGTAACCTTGTTTTAGGACTGTATGTAATGCATGTGTGTAAGAGTTTAATAGATGACCTTCCCTCCTTATCTTAGACTTTTCCAATGGCATTCTGCTAACAAAATATAAACATGGCCAAACTTGTCCACCTCTTTTCCCCAGGCTCTTGCACTTCTGCATTTCCTTGAGGGCCACTGTCTTCATCTTCTGTCCCATGTAAGCAAAACAGTGGTGTGTAACTTCCCTATCTCTTCTTTCTCCCCCAGCTTGATATAATTTCCTACTGCATTTCACTCATTACATCTCCAGTAGTGTCCCCCTTGTCTGTATTTCTTTTGAAACTGTTGTCTTGGCTTTGGTGGTTTATTTGGCACCTTTTATTCACTTGCATGTCCATTTCCCCAACTCTTTCCTCTCTCCAACCTCTCTAAATGTGACCTGGAGCTGCCCTATTTTGTCTCTGGTTTTGACTTCACCTACTGGATGGTATATAACTATTAATTCCTTTTACATTCCCTCCAATTCCACCTTTGTCTTTATAGTCTTGATTCCATTCTCATTCAAATCCCTCCTTTATGAACACGCTTTCAAAAGGACTTTTAAATCCTGTTTTTTCTGTTGCATCTTCATTAAGGTTTACTTTAAGAAGTAAAATGAGTCAGAAAATACTGAAAGTAAGCAAAA
This sequence comes from Hypocryptadius cinnamomeus, assembly GCA_013400635.1. Lineage (NCBI taxonomy): Eukaryota > Metazoa > Chordata > Aves > Passeriformes > Zosteropidae > Hypocryptadius > Hypocryptadius cinnamomeus. Next base: position 13,953 of record VYZP01045184.1, read on the forward strand.
GCTAACTCCTAACCTTGACTACAACATTCCTGCTTTAGTGTCTCTTCCAGTTGCTTTGACCTTCATTACTGCTTCTTCTTGTGTCGTGTATACAGATTATAAACAGCTGTATCAAGGATTGAGTTTTTCTTGCATAGTACTGGCACACTGTGGGTGTTCTATAAAGAGAAGATGGTGATGAGGATTTAGCAAATTTAGTACATTTTGAGATTTTGTTTTAGCATTTTATAGATGCTTTTTTTTTAGCATTTCATTATCATTTTCTTGATCTAATGGAATGACTCCTGCAGTAGGCACCTTGCAAAGAAAATCTGTGGATTTTAATCTGATTTTGTTGTTCAGAATTTTTTTAATAAATAGAATTTTCTGTCCAGCTTGCTGCTAATAGCTGCAAACAGTAAGTTCTCATCCAATCCCCTTCCTTGAGCTTTGAATTTTCCTGAATCACATTAAGTCCAGTAATTTTATTGTTGAGCTCTGAGATGTCTTTGTGTGATATATGAAACAGTATTTGACTTCCAGACTGTATCAAGAAAGGAAGAGCTTCACAATAACTTCTGTTTGAATGGCTCTCACTAGATGTGGACATGAGATTATACGAAGTGTAGTATGGTTGAATACTTGTGTTTGTTTCAAACAGTAATTCCTGCTGAAAAGTAGAGTATCTGCTCAGAGTTTGGGAAGACTAGACCAGAGATTCTGGGGGATGGCTACTTCTAGACTGAGGACATCAAGGAAGGTTAGAATAAAGCCTGAGGAGGATCACAAAATTCAACTGGTTCATGAAGCTTGAAGTTAACGAAGTTAATGAAAATGGGAATGGTCATCCACATGTTCTCTGTAGGCATTAAAACATGCAGAAGCAAGATGTGTGTATCAGAGGTCAAGACGGGTGAAGCTAGGGGTGGATTTAAAAGAGTGGCAAAGGGAAAAACAGGTGAAGAATCACGCAGAAGTGGAATCAGGCTGCAACGTGTAAGAATAGTTGTTTTGATCTGCAGTAAGCTGTGTTGACATACACTTTTTGTCAAACACACATTAAACACATGTGTTTTTACCTAGCCAGTGTTCTGTGTGTGTGCTGTGGCTGTAAAATGTGTACAGTGGAGAATTATGGAGGGGTTGACTAATTCCTAAGGCAAAATCAAGGTTGTGATGTAACTTTAGTTTCTGTTGGTAAAGGTACAGAAGCTGGATTTGTTTTCCAGTTTTGAATATTTTTCATGTGTAAGATCCCAGTTTACCTTTAAAGTATGCAGGGAATGGAAATTTCCACTGTCAGATTCCCCTCGCAGTGAAATAGCTTGCCTCCCACACTCTGTAGTATCATTATATTCACAGTCCTACACAGGGTATGCCTGATCTGTTCCTTCACCATGTCATGCTCAAGCAAGGGCTGAGCTGGAGCTTCAGATGTCACTGTACATAGATTTGCTTCAGAAATCACTGTACATGTTGATTTGCATTGTTTCTGTGGCTCATTGAGCTGTCCATCGTGGAAGAATTGAAATACTGTGCTAGTATTTCAGAACATAACTATGGAATGGTGGAAAACAGATTTACTAAGATAAAGTCCTACAGAATTCATTCTGTGTGTAAGACTCTGTAAAATGTAGGGCCTACTTATTTATCTTTGTAATACATGGAAAAAAGTACACACCCAGAAGGATTTTCTGGGTAGGTAGTCAGGATTTTCCAGCAGTGACTCAAATAAGCTAAGACATTAGAAGTCTTGTGATTTGCAGTTTTGTATTGTACTCCAAGGTAACATCAGCTCTTTTAAAGATGATAGAAACTAATTTTTTCCATATCAACTATAGGTGGCTATCTGCAGTGTTGGAAAATTTTGTGTTTGGTTTTTAGTGTTCTCATTCTGACAGTGATTTTGAGTTGACTTTAAACATGCAATAGTGTTTTCTTTGTTTCTTATTAGTCCTAGATTAAAGCTACTACACCCTGGGGAGAAGACAAAGAAAAGAGATGCAGACTAGAGTACAGTTAACTCTATTTTTGAATGTGATGTTTGCATTGTAAGGTTAGACACTGTGTTTGTGCAATGGAATTTCTTGGAAAGTCTTGGCTATTGCTGAGCTGCCTTGAATGGTAAAGGTTTAGAAAATGTGGGTCTGTCTATAGCTGCCCTGCTATGAGAAAAGCTGAAAAGCTGTTGCTCCTGCTGGGTGTTGCTTTACTGCTGGGTGCTCAGCAGCTGGGACAATAGGGTGTATTATTTCAGTTGGGGCAGAGCATTTGCAGAAGTTTCTAAGCCACCCTTATTGCAACAAAAACTGAGTTCCTTTTGTTTCATTTTTTCCCTTGTAAAAATAGATGACATCTTTTCTTTAATTTACTTTGAATGCTTATGGCTTTGAAATCTCACAACTTTTTGTCTGCTAGACTCAGAACTTATTTCTGTCAATCTTTAGAAATTATTCTGTGTAATTGTAATCAGCTGTATTGTTGGAAAACTTATGTTAAAAGTTGCTTGCTGCATGGCTGTGATTTATGGTGACTGCAACAATTCGTGGCTTGATACTGTCTGTGGATATCAATGAAAAATTGCAATTGTGTTATTTCACTGAGCTGCATTTGACCATTTTCCAGCTACTCTAATTTTCAACTGATGTTAGAGGAGTACAAGGTTTCTCAGGCATGAGATAATGTTACAGCCTTGGCATAGTGACTAGACACATGGGCCAGACTGGCTGCTGCATTTTCCCATGAAAAAAAATGCAGAATTCTATCATTACACAATTAACAAAAAATATGCACAAAACTGACGGAAAGCATGCATGTTCCTTTTAGGGCAAGTGTTGGTCTGTGTGAGTATTCAGTGATAATGGTGGTGAGATGGCATGATTTTCTGTTAGGAATGTGCCACCATGGAGTAAACTGTAATGGCTGCAGTTTAAATGCTTGAGTTGTCTCTGTATGTTTGGCACAGTTTTAGTATTACTGCTTCCAGCTGTTTAGCATTGAGCATTAATTTTTGAGACTGTTAGATGCTGTAAATTAGAATGCTGTCTTGTTTGAAATGGTTACAAAGGAAATGAAGTATCTCTACTGAAATGCTTATTCATTAAGTTAATGTAATTTAACAACACATTATGCAAAAGCAGCCAAAAGTGAAACTAGAGGATTGTTTAACAATCAGTAAGTCTTGCATTAATAGACACTGGGAGAGACTGGAGAAAAATAAGTGCTGCTTCTTTCTCAGATTTCTCGTAGAACATTTTAATAATGATTTAAAACACAAGATCGAATCACTTCTTAATTTGGATAAGTTTGAAAGAATGAAAAATCCGAGAAAGTTATAAAACAGTTGATGACATCCAGAAAAAGGCAAGCACAAAAGGTCAGAGAAATTTTGCATGATTCAGTGTATGAATAATACATTATTTTCCAGAGAATATTTTATGAAGTGATTGTCCTTTGTTATGTTTATGTGTGAGAATTGGGTTTTGTCACCAGCAAGAAGAATTCATTTTCCTGTAGCTTTTCCCTAAATGCTAATTTATTGTGATGAAAGATGCCAAAGTGACAGATCTGAAGAATGAAGCCCTCTATTTATCTTCTGAATGGATGGAGCACGAGTAGCAGTGAAGCCTTTCTCATGCTCTTTTGCCAGTGCACCACAATCTTTTTACCATATCCTGAGCATATTTTTACCAGTGAGAGGTGCTTATTCATTCTATAGTTTCCTTAATGGACTACCAAGGGTATCAATTAGTGACAAGTGAACAGTAGCTTTACAGCTTGGATACCTGCCCAGTAGGAACAGAAACTACTAACTCTTTCACACAGGCCATAGGATAACCATCAGAGCATGAATTAGTGTCAGAGCAGATAGGAGCTGCTCACAGTTGCGCAAAGTGAGGACAGAAATATCCTATTCTTACCACCAANTTGAGCAAAGTGAGGACAGAAATATCCTATTCTTACCACCAAACATCTTACCACTTAGCTTCAGTTTAGCTCACTTGTCTTTACACTGTGGAATAATTTTTAAGATACTGATGTTGCCATGCTACAGATGTTGCTATGAACTAATAAGTAAATAATATATGAAATAAGTTTTTGTGTGTGTGTTGTCTCAGTGTCCTTTTATCTGCTTGGTGTGAGCTTGATATGAATAGTACCAGTGCTTTTAAAAACCTCGGAATAGAAAATAGGATTATTGTGGCTTAGAACTAGCATGTACATTCCAGTTTTAATTGCAATGTTATTCTTGGTTTGTTTGAGGTTCTTGAATTGAATTCCTTGGTTCTGTGCACATTCAAATAGAAATAAGAAAAAAAACATTGCAGAAAACAGCATGCTAAACTGGAATCGTGTATAAAACATGAGTAACATAAAAGCAAGACTTGTTTACATTAGTTTGCTTAACATTCAGGTAATATAGCTTTCCATGTTCTTAACAATTGTTCCTGTGTCTAGCACCATATCACACCAGTTATTCTACAGCAGATTTCCTCCTGCGAGTCTTGTCCCGGCTTGTTAAGACTTGAACATTGAGCTGGAAACTCTCCTGATTCCCTCCTACTTCCAGCTCCCTTGTTGTCAGCTATATGCTCCAAGTGCAGGCACAGTTCTGTCCCCTCAGACTGGTTCTGGCTGGCACAAAACCCAGTGCCTAACACAGGACAGCTCACAAGACCTGTGTTTCACAGCCCTTTGCAGAGTGACTGTATGGGCCTGCTCAGAAAAGTGAAGTTTAATTAACAAAGGCGTAAATTTGTAACATATTAATTAAATCACATTAATCTAGGCCACTTTATTATGAACTAAAATGTCCACATGGGGTTTTAATATGTTTTAACTAATGCATTTTGAACTCACACTGGAATTCAATTTGGCTCAGCATTCACAATTTTCCCTGCGCAGACATGCCCATAGAATTTTAAATAATAAAAAGATTTGATGCAATATCTAATAAAGGTCCACCTGTACTTCACTCCCAGGAATTAGATCTGCAAGTTGTATCTGTCAGAGAATGAAAATAGTAATGGAATGTAGATGCTGAACAGAGTTGCTGTGGTGTTCCTTCTGGTCCTGTCAATATCCAGTCCTGATAAGGATTGTGGAACCCAGGTATCTGTTTTTCAAAGCAAGCTGAGCTACCATATTTCACTGTTTGTGCAGTCTAGGTACCAGTAAGGGAACATTTGGGATGCCATACTTAAACACTGTCTGTTTTTTTCTTTCTTGTTTTTTCCTACCTCCTAAATAAAAGTCTAAAACATAGACTCATTCTGACTGTGTTGATCTCTGACTCAATGACTGTTGAAATACTCGAATATTATGAAAAGTCAGGTGTCTCTGAAGAGAGAAAGATTAAATGAAACCTCTCTAGAGTACTTAGTGATGCAGCAGTTAAGGCAAGACTCTGTCTAATAATGCTTTGTGTCAAAGAAAATTACAGCTTGAGAAGGTAAGGTAGTGTTTCCTAAAATAAAAATATTTACATTCAGTTTGCTCAGAAATTTTATTTTTAAAATTGGCTCTTATTGAAATGAAAAAACAATTTTTGTAGACATCAGTTTTAGTGAAGAAAGTTATTAGATTTGGAATGAAAATAACTTTACTCATAAGACACACAAGCTGTAAACCTAACAGAATTTCTTTTTTCTGTTTTGAAAGCAGTTTACTTACTATTTATTTTTTACTTGTAAGCACCCAAATATGGAATAATTGTTGCATTTTTATACAATATCAAAATGAGATTGACATTGGGGATCTTGTTTCATAGATACAGCTAGTAAAACGCTTTTATGTGATTTGTTTGTAGTAACTGCAGTTAGAATTCTTCTAAAAAGAACATAAAAGATGGCTAAATTGTGTAAAGTCTTTTAATACCATTTTTTAGACATTATTTTTGTAGTTATCAAATTACACTTTCTTCATGGTCACAAGTAGCCATTTTTGTCTGTTTCACCATGTTGGAAATTTTGAAATTCCCATTCTGCTGTCTTTGTTGGCCCCTCTTTTATTTCTCTGTTCTGAGAAGAGAAACATTTTCTGGGGACTGATTTTCCCATTCTTAATATTTGAATGAGGGAAATTCATATTGCAAACTCTGTTCTAGCAGCCTTCTGATTTGCCCTACTGTTGTTTAAAAGGTAAATAACAAAACCTTTTATTGTTTAACTGTGTAGAATCTGTTTTTCCTCCTGTAATTGTGAGGAAATTGAGCTATTTTAATGGGCTATCCAGACAACATTAGCATTTATGAATGTCAAACACCACTGACCACAAGCATCTGTTCACATTAGTTCCCCACACATTAGATACAGTATCTGTATCTTTAGACTATTTAGACATTAGCTGTCTTGTTTCTTATAAATCTTATTAAGTTTATAAAAATTCCTATGTTTACACATATTTTAAGAGTTTTTGCTATAGGAAGTTGGAATTTT
>VYZP01045185.1:0-36591 GCA_013400635.1 Hypocryptadius cinnamomeus
GGATGTGGCACTGGGTGCCAGGGTTTAGTGGAGGTGTTAAGGCATGAGTTAGACTCTCTGATCTTGAAGGTCTCTTCCAACTTTATGATTTTGTTAATTATATTAAGATGTATCTGCTTGGAGACACAAGTCTCACATCTCATATTAGGTGGTCAAATTCTATTTACTTTTTACTTTCTCTCTGCATTTCACATTTAATTGTCCATCTACACTGGCAAGGTGTTTCCAAAACTGGACAGGCAAATACAATTCTGTAGCTTTTTGGCATCCTGAAACTATGACATTACCTAACCTGGACAAGCAGGGACAGGAAAGGGAACTCAAATGCAGAGCATCCCAGAATTTAGTAAAGCTTTTTAAAGATTACAAAAGGAATATCCAAAATATAGTGGCACCATTAAGAAACATGTAATATTTTTCCTGTATGTTGGCTGAAAATACCTTCCCTATCCACAGGACAAAGCAGCACTTGCTCAATGTGTCTCAATTATAACTTCAGTAAATGCTGTATTTTGTGCAAAAAAAATTTCCTTCTTGGTCTTGGTAAGATCACTCATGACCAGGCTTGAAGTGTAATCCCTAACAACAAGATTCCATTTCTGTTTCTCCTGCTTAGGTCTCAATACCAAGGACATAAGCAGTTTTCCTGAGTGCACTGGACAGACCTTAATTGCTCTGGACTGTCACAGTCCTCTCTTCTATCCTGCTTATAAAACACACACAATTTCGTGGGTTAAAGTAAATTTTAGAGCTTTATTGGTCTAAATAAAAAAGTATCAAACATTTTTGCAGCGAAACCTGGTTTCCTCCCAGAAGGCTCGAGGAGGTGCCTAACTGGCTGCAGGGGCTGCAGTCTTCTGGCACAGCCGGGCCAGCAGCCCAGCCATTTGTAAAAGGGAGTTCACACCTTCTGCTATCTTCATGTGGGTGTACCCAATTTCCTGGTGACAGAGACATTGTCAAGCCTTCTGTTTACTCCCCCAGTCTGTGTATATTTTACTAATGACTAAACAGAACATACCCCTTACTGCTGAAAGACCAGCTTTGAGTCACTCGTACTTCAGAGAATGCATCTACTCCTATAAACCAAGTAAAATGCCTTTTCTTTTTAAAATCAAAGCCTGTATTTCCCCACTTCCTTTATAAGAAGCAAGGTGCCTGCATATGAGGAGAGGTTTCAAATATGAAGAGTGATTCCATAACACCAGCTGTTTGTATACTCTCTGTTAATTTAATATTTTACTATCTATTCGACTAGAATCAAGTATGCACTTGAAAAACATTTTCAAGGAGTTATCTGAAGCTTTGAAATAACTAATAAATTCAGCATTACGTCTGCTATTAATTTTAGCTGATCACTAAAGTGACTTCTGGCACTTCTGTGGGTGTTGAGATGCTAAACTTCAGGTGACTTCTCACTGACAAACTGATGATGCAGTGAGAAAGAAAGCAGTAATGACTCAAGAAGCACTTTCTTTGTGCTAATATACAACAAATTTTAAACAGAAACCCCTGAGGCTGCCCCTGATAACATCCTCTTCTTAAAAAGGCCCAAAAGGCCCCATCAGGAGCTGAGTTAGCACCAACCTTGATAAATTCCAGTTTCAGATATTCTGGCATTTGAAAGGTCTTACACACACGGAAGATATTGCCAATGACATCTTCTGGAGAGTATCCAAGGCGCCACAGGTGGGCAAGAATCTGTGCAGGCAAGAATAATCCCCATTTATCTGCCAGGTGAGTCAAGGATATTCACTTTTGGAACAGCTGTATATAATTACTGAAATTGCATGTACTGTTCAGCAGCTGATTTAACTTCAAGCATCTAGCAATTAATTTCACTACAACTTCCTTTTTTGCTTGTTGGCTTATTTATCTGAACAAACTCCTGCCCAAAAGGGATTTAGTTTATCAACTCATCTACATGGTATTGCCCTTATCTTAAAAAACAACACACATTGTGAATTCCTCAAAGCAAACAAAAAATTTTGTAGAGAAATAATGCCTGGCTAAACTGAAGATAAGACATGAAAACCAACCTTGTATGCTTCATCAATATTTGCATTTATGCAGTGTTGTATCATTTCCTTCACCAGCAGAGGATGAGGCTCATCACATACCTGTATCCAAGAGAAATATTACACTTAAAATATCAGAAGACTTTGCATTAAAATTCTGGTATTTTCACCAACCTTCTATGGAGTTGAAGTACTGAATCAGAAATGTTCCATAACACAGACTGAATCTGAAGTAATCTGATTTTTCAGATAGTCTGTCATGACAGACTCAACAGACTCAAGTAATAGATTCCCAAGTTATCTCTGAAATTTCCCAGCAGTAATTGGTTTTGTGTGCTTTGAGAGAGCTGCAAAGGTCTCAGATGTGCCATTAGGGATGTCTTTTCAAAAGGCACAAGGGCTACTTAAAGTCTAATGCTGTAACTGCTACATACCCAGGGCTGTCTGCAAGCTAGCAAAAAGGTTTATGTGTCCAATGGAATCTCACACAGCCACAGGGCTAAACTTCTGGCAAAACTGTTTTCAGCTATTACTGACCTTAAAGACATTTTCACTGTTTATAAAGCCAAATCCAGAGTATGTGGACTGTAAGTTGTTCAATGCCTGTGAAAGAAAAAATAAGACTTCATTTATTTTTTGAAGTGCTCTACTTCTCACTCTCCTCCTCAGGATGAAATGCACTTCAGGAAATGATGCCAAATAATCAGTTTGCCATTAAACACAGAAAAAAAATCACAAATTTATGTTGACTTTATTTCCTCCCACAAATTTGGTATCCACTTCCCACCAACTCACTTTTAAGGAGCATTTTAAACCCTCACAAAACCAAATAGTTTAGTTACTTTTGGGCCACAAGTCGCATCCTCCTTTGCTTTACCTCTCCAGAGAGAAATCCTTGAGAGCTGCAATTCAAAAGTTTTTTTTTCTTTAAACAGAAGCCTTTGTTTTATTGTCTTTCTCCTTTTACCTGTCTCATATCACCTTGGGCTGTGAAGATAATGGCTTCTAGTCCATCATCTGTATATGCTACATCCTCTTTCTCAACAATTTTCAGTAGCCTGGCAAGTATTTGTGCATCTGTCAGCTTGGTGTAACGCAGCACTGCACACCGAGACTGAATAGGTTCTGAGGACAGAGATGTGTCATTAGCTTCTCTCTCTTTTTCTCAAAAAACCCCACAACCAAACATATGTCTTCATTTCAGTTTCCAACAATTCTTATGTCTTTTAAAGAAAAAAGGACATGTAAGCTCCAAGCAGGACACAGCCTCTCCTTAAGCACATACAATTGTTACAGTCCTTCCCTTGAGCCCAAACGTGCTAATGGAGTTCTTCCAGATATGTGGAAATATATACAAAGCTCAGCTTCCTCTGTTCTCCTGGATTTCTGAATACAGATGTTTATCAGGTTATTTTTTTCAAGAGAAGTCTAAAGGTCTGCAATGTGTTCACCTACAGGCAAACTTAAGATTATGACACACAAAGGACAAAAAAGGGTTCAATACCCAGTAAACAATACATCAAATATCCTAAACTGTGGTAGAGTTGGATGCAGATTAAGCCCAAAGCATGAGAAATCTGCTTCTGCAGTCACATATGGCACTATCCATAAAAAATGGCTGCTCAGAGGGTTCCCTGACTACACAAATAAACTCTTTTATCTGCTGAAGTACAGGTGGCTTGATTTTTCAGAAGTACCATGCTTTCTTGCAACAAGCTGGATCAGTCTATTTCTGGAAGCTGCCTTGGAAGTTAGCCAACAGTATGGAGAACACATGACATGAACACCCAGGAACCAGCAGCACTTACCTATGATTTTGTCAGAGGCATTGCATGCCAGTGCAAAACGTGTTGTTTTGGAATAAATTTCCATTGTTCTCCTCAATGCTTGCTGTGCTCCATCTGTCATGCTGAGGGGAGACAAGGAGTTAGGGCAGATTTTGCCCTTCACTCACTCACAGGTGCAGCCTAAGAACATTTCCATATCAGCTTCAGTTTACTGATATTAAGCTGTGCTTTGATAAGCTAATTAGCTTTTTGTAGTCATGTGAACGAACCACCCTGCAAGGAAGGCAGTCACTGAGACCTCCATAACGTGCACAATGAAATCATTAATGCTCTGAAGAGCACTGCTAAGAATATGGAGGAGGACAATGTCCCTTTTTCATCCAGTGAAATTCTCTACATGAGCCAAACTCTATCCAAAGAGAAGGAATCACAGAATCACAAAATGGTTTGGGTTGGAAGGGACCTTAAAGCTCATCCAGTTCCAACCCTCTGCCATGGACAGGGACACCTTCCACAAAATGAGGCTGCTCCCAGTCCTGTCCAACCTGGCCTTGAACAGATCCAGGGATGGGGTATCTTTCCAGTAAACTGCTCTGTTTATATCCAGAGCATTCCATGTCAATATTCAGCATCACTTTTGAAGCAATGATCTCTTCTTGCTGTGAGTACTCCCATAAGATCACTGTTCAATCCATATTCATTTCCTAACAAATTATTTTGAACAGCTTGATAGAAACACTCAATACTGTCCAAGACTGGAGCTCTACAGACAGGGGAGATGCAGCACATTTCACACAGGAGCTGAGGCCAAGAAAAAACAACATACCTGTCTGCTTCATCAAGGATGATTATTTTATGCCGACCTTTTGGAAGTGTGACCTTTTGCTGGGCAAACATTTTGATTTTGTTTCTTACAACATCAATGCCTCTGGAACAACAATTTAATTGATTTGTGGTAAGTTGGGTGAAAATACAGAATAGACTTTTTTCAGCAGCCACAGCAGCTGAAGTGCTTCTGGTTCTACCACTGTTTGTTCCTGCCCCTTCAGCTGTTTCAGCACAACTGCTGTGGAACCATGCTTGAAGCCAGACTGTCCCACTGATTTGGATTCAAACACCAACAATCCTTGGTTTTGGGGGTCTTCAAGAAAATAATTTAAAAGTTGCAATATAAATATACACAAAGCCAGTAACCTTACTTGCAGTACCATCACAAAAGGACTTATGTTTGACACAAGGGTAATAAATAAAGGGAGAAGCACTTAAGATTGCTTTGCCAGTTCTTCCCACAGCTCCATCCACAGCCCCAGCTGTAGCTCAGAAAAGTTTGAGAAAAATAGCTGGATAGACTGAATCATATCAACACAACATAGACACTTTGCTAGAGAGTCCATTCAAAAACCTACTTTTCTTTAGAAAGGATTTTACTTTTTTGTTCTGTTCAGAAAAACAATGTTGTGATTCTGTAGTTCTTCTATAAGTGACACTAACAGAGTAGGTAAAGTGTATTGTGCTCAGACAACCCACCAGGAAATGTCACAATACTTCAGGATGGGTCTGAACAGAATTTGGGAAATATAATCAGCCCTTAGTGCCTGATCCTTGGAGTACAGTCAGTGCTCTCTACACACCTAACACCCTGATCCTACATTTTAATCCTCAGCTGCCCTTGTAACCCTCATTTCTGTCACTCTAAGCACTGAAGAGTTTAAATATAAACAACCTGTTCACTTTTCATTCTTAGGATCCTCATGAATGCAGTGGGAAGCTTAACTCTTTCAAATAGATCTGAGAAAAAAGTACCATTATGGATTCTGCACTCTATCTCTTTATATTTTCACACATGAAAGTATCTATAAAGTTTATAAAACATCAAGAAATACTATCTGTGTTGATGGGTGAACACCAAAGATTGCCTAACTTTTAGCTGGAAAGAATGCCCTAAAATAAATCTTAGAGGCCTTACTATAGCATTAAGCCCATCAAACTGGCCTCAGTTTAATGGAAACTTGCTTCTTCATTAAAAATTTGGTAAGGTTTATTCATTCTCACCTGTCATTTGAGGCATTCAGCTCCAGAACAGCATCCTTTAATGCAGGACCAAGCAGAGCACGAGCCAAACACAGGATACTGGTGGTTTTACCTGTTCCTGGAGGGCCCTAAAAATGTGACAGTGCAACAACTGCTGGTAAGTTTAATGAAATTTCCTAAGTTATGCTCTCTACAAATCTCTTCAGTCATGAAAAAAGGCTGCAGCAGAGGAACTGCAGAGCAAACATCAGCCTGGAAGCTGTGCCTGCTCAGGATCCTGCTCCCACAGGAGATATGCTGCAGGGAGAAGCACAGGATGTGTTTCAGCAGGCACCTGAGGTAGATTTCAACTTGTTTCCCTGTGTATTCTGCCAAGAACATTGCTCCAAAACCACACAAGCAACATCTCCCTCACCAGTACACTCAGGCACAAAGCCCATCTGTACTGGGAGGCCATTCTGGCTAGATTTCAAATCCAGGACCAACACTGAAATACAGCACAACACAGCAATACTCACAGCAATTATAATATTTGGTACATTCCCCTCTTTCGCAAAGACCTAAGAAAAGAATGATAAAAAAAAAAATTATGTAAGAGAATAACAAATAGTTTCCATTCTGTTCTATTTTAAGCATCAGAAACAAGCTTCTTTTTTTCCCCTCCTATTTTAATTTTTTGAACCTTGCTCTTTCATATTTTTGTGTTTTTTAATTGAACTGTTAGAAATCAGCCCCTAGAATAATATGGAAGTATTTAAAAGCACTCAATGCTACAGGTCTTTAGTACTCTTGCCTTTCCTTTGCACCTATTTTAATTATATACTTGCTGGTATAATCTATCTGTTAACAAATACTGTGTTCACAGATTAATTTGTCATAGAATTATAGAATCCTGGAATAGTTAGAACTGGAAGGGACTTAAAGCCCATCTCATTCTAACCCCCTGCCCTGGACAGGGACACCTGCCACTAGACTACGTTGCTGTAAGTCCCATCCAACATCATCTTGGACACTTTCAGGGAAGAATTTATATGGCAAACATTTCTTTTCCAAAAAAACCTATTATATTTCTTGCTGTTGTTTTACAAATTATATTTATGAACTGAAACAGTATTATTGTAACAGCTACAAATTCTCTAAACTGTATCAAATACTCAATTTAAACATCCCAATTGAAGAAGGCATATTTCCTTACACACCACTCAAATATAATGTAAAACTTGTAATTTCTTAAAGTAAATCAGGAAGCTTTCTTCCACATACTCAAGTATGGATGTAAAAATACAATAGTGTTTTTAGTAGCCTGTGGATCCATGCAAAAATATGGTTTTTTCAGATGACCTGTAAAAATATACAGGGACAGCTACACACCTCCAACCTGCTCACAGTATCTTCATTTCCAACTATTTCGGACAGTTTCATGGGTCTGTATTTTTCCACCCTGTAAAAGTAAAACTCCACACACTTCACCACATATAATAACGTTTCAATTGAGCCTTAGAGTGATGGACAAGGAGGATTACGCTAAGAGAGCACAGGACAAAGATGGCTGGGCACGAGTTCAGTGCAAGTGCTGCAGGGTGTCTGTCAGTGCCAAGCACAGCATTCCACAGCACTAATCTGTGACTCAGAGAACCCCAGAATGGTTTGGGTTGGAAGGGACCTCAAAGCCCATCTCGTTCCACCTCCTGCCACGGGCACGGACACCTTCCCCTGGGCCAGGCTGCTCCAGGGCCAACCTGGCCTTGAACGCTTCCAAGGATGGGGCAGCCACGGCTGATCTGGACACCCTGTGCCAGGGCCATACCGCCCTGAAAGGTTTAACTTCCACTGGGATAAAAAAGCAAAAGGAGGGGAAAAATGCTCAACCCGAACAGGAATTTGGTGCCCCAGCCTGAGGGGAGAAACCACCCTGTGTGCTGTCCAATGGCCAGCACAGTGCAGAGCTGACCTTCTCTGTGTTACAAGGAAATGGCATTTCCTTCCATTTGTTTGTTTGTTTTCCTTCCTATTTGTTCCCAAAGGAAAACAATGGAATTCTCTTCACTATTGATTTCTGGAACTGTTCCAGACCAGGTTGGACGGGGCTTGGAACAACCTGGTTTAGTGGAAGGTGTCCGTGCCCATGGCAGGAGGCTGGAACGAAATGGCCTTTAAGGTCCCTTCCAACTCAAATCATTCTGTGATTCCTGCCTTCCCAGCCCGGGCAACAGACGGGCAGGTCACAGGGCACAGTCAGAGTCCCCGGTTCCGAGGCAGACTGAGCTCCTGCAGCCCGGCGGGCACCGGGGACAGCGCTGAACACTCAGCCCTGGCCCTGGCCGCGTCCGGCCGCCATGGCCCCCTCAGCCGCCACAACCCCCGCCTTCCCGCCACCAGCGCCCCGCCCTCACCCCATTGGCTCTGCCGCGCACAGTCCCGCCCCCTCCCCGCTCTGCACCAATCACCGCGCGCCCCGCCCGCCCTTCGCCCCGCCTCCGGCGGCGGGCGGTAATGGCGGCTCAGGGCGGCCGCGCTCCCTCACCCACTGCCCCTGCTCACCAGGGCAGCTCGTAGTGGCTGCTGCCGCCGCCGGGCGCGGCCCCCGCGGGGTCCGTGGGTCCCCGCTTCTCGCCTGCCGACGGCCCGGCCTTCTCGTCCTCCGCCATATCCACCTCCATGGTGGCGCAGCTGGTGCTCCCGGCCCGTCTCCCCGTTGCCGCCGCCGTGAGGGAAGGGAGGGCCGCGGGCGGGCCCGCCTCCGGGGCGGGCCGGCAAAGGCAGCCGGGGTGTGCGCTCTCCAGCTGGTCTCCGGCTTCTCTGGCTGCTTAGTGAGGCGGGGCCGGGCTGTGCCGTGCCGTGCNTAGTGAGGTGGGGAGGCGGCAGCCCAGGCCCGTGGCGGCGGGGCCGGGTTGTGCCGTGCCGGGGAAGGACTGTTGGTGAGGGGAGGCCGCTCGCAGCACGGCTGGGTGGGCTTGTACTCGCCCGTTTGGACTCGCTGGGCTTCCTACCTTTCTGCGTGTTAAGATAATAACAATAATAACATGTTTGCATTTCAGGGGTCTTAAAACTTTGCTTTTTCTATCTACCTCTATTTACCACCCCCCCCCAAAATGAAAACAATAGAAGATGTATTGCAAAATATTGTAAGCAGCTATGTTATAGTCGGGGGATGATTGTGGCTCTATTTATTGAACCCATATAATGTGTACAGGTTGCCTAGGGAAGCTCTGGCTGCCCTGTTCCTGGAAGTGTTCAAGGGCAGGTTGGATGGGCTTGGAGCAATCTTGTCTGCTGGAAAGTGTCCCCATGGCAGAGGGTGGAATGAAATGAGCTTTAAGATCCTTTCCAACCCAAACCATTCTGAGATTCTGTGATTCTACATGTTCTTTTCCAGGTTAAGTAAAGGTGGCTTATCCACCTAAGTCAAGACTCTTTTTTTATTTTCCTTAATTGATAATTTTGAGGAAGTGTTATGGTACCAAGGTCATTGGTGCCCCTACATGCTACCAGCCCCTGACAGAGAACTGGGTTGTTGTTTCCATAGCATTAGAATTTGGAAATCAGTGCTGATTTTCAACCTCAGTAGTTACTGAGGCCTTGGTACATCTTTCAGCACTGTTTATGCTCCACATAATTAATGACATTTGTGTTAGCTCAGTGCACAGAGCATCTGTCCTTCAGTCTGGGCCCTGGTTCCTTGGGAAGTGTTTCTAATTTAAGATTGGTGTGAGGCAGGAACTCAGAACTGACCATATTTGCAGCTCAGTGTGAGCAGTGATGCTCCTCTGAGGGAGTAACTTCCTCTTACTCATCACAACATTTGTATTCCTGTGTTACTGTCAGTGCCTGTTATTGGTATTTTGAGGCTGACATATGAGCATTTACCTTCAGCCTGTAAAAATGGTTCTGCCTATGGCCTGACAGTGATGGAGTTTAATGAGTTTCTCCTAAGACTAAAACTCTGGAGGGTGAAGTTTCTGTTTTGCAAAGTGCAGTCTCATATCTGAGTTTTTATGGTAAGTGCTTTAACTTTGTTTTCACATTGTTTTTATTAATAGCTGTAGTAGTTCCTTGTGGTTGTGGAATAACTCATGTAAGGATAAAATTGGAATTGTTCTGCACCCTTCATGTGCCTGGCTGAGTTAACATCAACAGTGGATTAACCACCTCCAGTGGAGGTAAAGAAGATAATTAAATAACACCACAATTATATGGCATGTGAGGGGGAGAGTTGGCTTTTTTTTTTTTTTATTTGGACTGCTTGTTCCTGTAATACTCAAACTCACTCTGCTACTCTTGTCTTTAGATTTCATTTTCTGCACTGCTCATCAGAACCCAACATGAGACAGTGAAATACTGTTGGTCATAACAGCCTGTCAGTGCAGCACCCTGGATATGCTTTGACTTCTTGCCAAATTAAACAGGAGTTCTGCTCTTAGGAAGTACCAGCTTCTAGATAAGATATCACTTCCCTGGTTAGCATTAATTCTACCACTCTGTGTGTGGAATTGCTGCTGATAAGCACTCAAAGGACAATAAGCAAGGCTGATGATAAGAATTGTTGCAGAGAGCCTGATGACAGATTTTGTGATATGTTTCTGCTAACAGCTGAAATGTGGTTTTGAGCATGGTCTCCTAAAGAGCTGCAGCCCTAACGTAGGCAGGAGCTCTCACAGAGGTTTATCAAACACAGAACAAGTATTTACTGAAGATACAACAATATTGCTAGGGATATGTGGCAGGTGGACAGCCACATGTGAGCTGAAAGTTTTAAAACCCACCATGCCCCAAAATCCAGATAGTTCTTATTGTAGTCTGGCAGTTGAGATCACAGGATACATCCAGAGTTAAATGAATTCCAAATTCAATGCTGAAGTAGCAGAACTTTTGGTGTGTCATCAGCAAAGCCTAAATACATGTGTATGCAGATGTACTGTGTTATCCTGAAAGGAGAATACTCCTGAATTTAAGATGATTCTTTCAGACCTTTCTCCCTCACACCCCAAAAGATGTATAGAAAAGCTTACTAAGTACTTGTAATCAGCACAGAGTACAGAGAAAGGCTTTTTGCTGATGGTTTATTCATCAGTGGGAGTGATCCTCTTCAGTCCATTCAAACAGCATCTATTACTGGTAGTGGAGATCCCCATCAGAGAAATAAATCATGATCTTGGCCCAGCAGCAAGGAAGTCCCAGCTGCAGATTCTTGAGGTGTAGGGAACAGGCCTTCTACAGATCATATGGGAGCTCCTCTCTGACAGCTCTAGTCCCCATGGGGAAACTAAAGCCCAGCACAGCATGTTTTGTCAGAGAATTGGGTAAAGGCAGAAGTTGTGGCAAAAGAATTGCTGCTTTGCATGCTGTGGTTGGTGAAAGTGAGTGTGGCTTGTTTGGAGTTTGAATAACAAATTGAAATTAGAACACACTAGAAGTGAGGCAGTAGCTGAAGACAGTGAAAAGCAAGAGCGAGGATGATGTGAGGTGGAAAACTCAGAAATCAATAGAAATAAAGCATGAGAGGAAACTTAACTTTTGGCAATTGTTAGCAAAAACTATGGATCTGTAAATTCAGTAATAAAAATTTCTCATATGCAGTGGTTTGGGGAGGGAGGGGAGAACCATTTACTATTCAAGGTTGTTTTGCTTTTGGGTTAAATCTGTGAGTTCAGCTTCCTGTTACCGTTAGGGCTAACACTCATGCATGTTATGCTGCAGGTGTAGAAGGCCAGGGGCTGAGACCTTAAGCTGCAGTATTGAGAGAAGTGCAGAGTTCCTTGGGCTGTGCATTGCTCACAGTTACAGCTCCTGTTTGAAAGCCACAGGTGGGTCATGGAGCACAGACCACTCACTGCCAGGGACTGGAGTCTGCAGTCCCCGTCAGGCTGTTCCCTCTCTGCCCTCTCCCTTTCACACAGCTAGGCTGGAAAGAGTGGAATGAATTCTCGTGCTGCCAACCATTTCATCTTGTGGTCACTGAGGCTGAAAGCAGAGAGCAGAGCTAGGACAAATAGTGGGAGTGAAAGTAGTGATGGGGCTGTTAAAGGGAGGCTGGGCTGGTGCTTTATGAATTGGGGCATCACTGTATTAGGAGGTTTCCTGGGCCTGCTGTGTCTGCACCCAAGACTGACAGGGGCCCTGATTCCTGCAGAGCTGCTGTGCTTGAGCTCTAGAGCAGAAAGGGAGGATGCTGTCAGCATATACAGGTATTAACTTGTCCTTGCTCTTGTAGCATCACAAGCCCTGTCCATTCTTCTTGTGTTTATCCATACAGTGGCCCTGGGGGTACAGCTGCACTGAACTAATTTTATGGGTACCCCTTAAAATCTCTTGCTAAGTGTAATGGCTGAGGTCCCACATTTTCTCTTCACCAGCACACAGCCATCTCCCTGTTCATTTCCCCATCCACTGCCTCATCCTTACTCTTGTGCATCTCCAAGAGCTGCAGAGCAACAGCAGCTCACCAGCACACTCTGGGTAAATACAAGAGTGACACCTGAGCACTTTTATTTGCAGCATCTCATTGCTTTTTACATTTTCATTAAGTACCCTTAAATCTTTTTTTTTGTTGCCACACAAAATTTTAAGCAGTGTGCCACCAACATGTGCAGTCAAGAAATCCATAGTGTTGGAAGTGAGGCAAGGCACAGGTCGTGGTGACAGAGCAGAGCAGCTGGAAAGATCAAGTTCAGCTTATTGCTGCTGGGAGATTCTAAACTTGCACATCTTTACAATGCTTTTCTATAAGCATCTGAAAATATTTAAAAGAATGGGTTTTAAGTGCCATTTTAAGGCAGAGAAGCTTTATTATGATTTTTCTGCATGTGTTGATGCATTTGTCCAGAGCTTTACACTAGGTTACAAGAAAAGGATGCAGCAGCAGTGACTAGCCAGTCCTACTCTCCTGCCCTTTGGATGCTTAAGACTGAAAATGTGACTGAAATTTCCTTTTTTTCTTCTTTAAGCACATAATAGAGAGCAAGAGTGTCCAGCCCAAGTCCAGCCACGTGGTTACAGCTTTAGTCAGTAGAGGGAGTATGGACACCTGGGTTAAAGCCACCCAGGTCACCCAAGAGAATCCAAGAGAACTGACTTTCTCATAGAATTCCTCTTTTGTCTGCAAAACCAGGTGAATTCTCTACACATACTTTTTTCCTAGATGCCAAAACACAGCTGTTGGCTCCTAACACAGTTGATGAAGCTGAAGGTGTAGGAGAGGGGAATGATCTTCTGTGC
The DNA here is from genome assembly GCA_013400635.1 of Hypocryptadius cinnamomeus. Classification (NCBI taxonomy): domain Eukaryota; kingdom Metazoa; phylum Chordata; class Aves; order Passeriformes; family Zosteropidae; genus Hypocryptadius; species Hypocryptadius cinnamomeus. Next base: position 13,052 of record VYZP01045185.1, read on the forward strand.
TTGCCATGCTTTTCTTCTGGTGCAGCCTCCCTGGGAGCACCTGCAGCTGGGGCTGGTGTGGAGCATCACCTTTTCTCCTCTGTGTCAGATCTTATGTCACCATTAGTGACTGCAGCAGGGTTCTGTTTGTCTCCAGGGAGGTCACAGCCTTCACCTTTTCACTGAGGAAGCTGAGAAGGTGACTCTGTGCATGACTCACTGCCAAATGTAGATGTTGCAATGAGCATCCTGCAGAGCAAGTGCTTGCTGGGGCTCCCTTGTGCAAGGGGAAAGATCTTAATGAGGAACAAGGAACCTGGTGGCTCTGTGAGCTTTCTGCTTGAAGACTCAGCCCCAAGCTGGTGCAGAACCAGAGGAATGATTTGGGGTCTCTGATGAATGGTACAATCCAAGAGTTTGAAATGGAGGTAGGCAGTATGGGTTCATCCATTCCTTGTGTTTTCAGATGTAACACTTGGTCTCTGTTTCCCATAAAACTGGGAATGTGGACTGGCTTGATTTATGTTTACCAGAAACTTCAAAAGGAATTCGCAACAAATCTGATATAAAGTGAATTGTACTTTTTAATGTTACAGTATTGCTTGACTTTTGGTCAGACACCATGTAGCCATGCTAGAGCACAATACTGCCAGAGTGCATCCAGCATTTGTACTTTCTAGTGCTCATTCCTTGCATTAGCAGTCTGGGAACATTCTCCACTGACTGCCCCTAATTGGTACTGCATGACATTATGCAACCCATTTCAGCTGCATCTAGTCTCTTAAATGCTGGGCAAAACTTCATCAGAGACCTTGTTTGGCTGATTGCAACAGAATGAATCTTAACATTCATCTGCATTCATTCTGTACATGTCACAGATGGAAATGCAATCGTGTTGTTGTTTATCAACAGTCCAGGGTTTAACTGCCAGTCCAGGCTGTGGAACTCTGGATTCATTCAAGTCTGCAGAGCATGGATTTAGAAGTATCAGAAGGAAGAGCTGCTGTATTCCAAGGCATCAAGTTCCTAAAGCATAAAGGACAAATTTAGCAAAAGGTCAAGGTAAGGGTCGAGTCTGGTTTGATTTAAAGTGCTCATGATAGAAAATGTGAGAAAAATAGCAAAAATAAAAAAGGAGTTATTCTCTTCAGATCTCTGTGCATTTTTCTGCGTCTCCTCATGTGTGTGGGTTTTTATTGTGTTGGTTTTTCCTCCTCCTTTCATTCTGACTGCTTTGCTATGACTTATTTTTCATTTGCTCAGCCCTACAGGGGAGGTATTCTGAGGGCTAAAATTCATTAGGCAGTAATTAAAGCAGTGAAGGAGGCATGTTAATGTAAAACATTACATTTCTTCTGTAGTTTTCAAGAAATAACTCTTGTGCATGTGTCATCTTTTAGGAAGTCTGTCAGAAAGTAGCAAGTAACATCTTTCTTTCCCTTAAGATTCCAGAATTCCCAGGAAGCTCAGTCTTCTCAGAAAGATTTTGTTAGTGTCCTGTGCAAAATAATTAAAGTTCAGAACCAGTCAGTGGTGATGGAAAGGCTCCTGAGGGGAGGCACAGCCGGTGCTGGGTGTTGGGTTTGAGCTGTGAGGGACTGATGGTTGTTCCTCTGCACACAACTAGAGATGACAAATGACATCTGCACCTTCATGTCATCTCAGGAAAGCAAAGGATTGCAGAGGATTGTTTTCTCTACTGGTAACAAGGGTGGTGTGTTATTGGGGGCACAAGGAAAGGGAAGAGGGCTGTCTGTCTGTCTGGGAAGAGATCTCTTTCCTCAGGAAGGTGCTTATTCTGGCCTCAGGAGTGGTCCTATTCTAAAGGCACTTTTGCAAGTGCCTTTAGTCCTATTCTAAAGGCACCTGCAAAACAATATTTAGAGTGATGTAATTTTGGGACATGAGTGAAGCGTGGAAAAATGGGGAGAACAATTACCCAGAGAATTCAAAGCAAGAGCTTGTGCAAGTGGCTGGGGTAAATATTAAGCTGTCCTAACTAAACCTTGGAGGGATCCCATCCTTTAATGCATCTGTGCTGACTGCACATCTTGGATTCCCCCTCTGAGGCAGTGACTCCGTGCAGGATCCCCACTGCAGGACACCAGCTGAGTGTGTTCCCTCCTGGGTCAGCACAGGAGACATTCTGGGTGCAGTTTGCCCTTTGTGATCCTCCTTCCTACCATGGCAGGAAGGCTGCAGGGAAAGCAGCTTTCATTCTTCCACCCTGCACCCCTGCCCCTCCTCCTCAATGTCCTGGACACTTGCCAGCCTGTGACCAACTGTCCCCAAGAAATATTTGCTTCCTGGTTTTTTTTTGCTTAGACCTCCAGAGGCCTTGTTTTTCATGAATAAAATATGAGCTGTTCTCCTGGAGCCATGAAGGGAGGAAACCACTGCCAGTGCTTTTTATTGCTGTGGTTGCTGATGCCTCTGGCCTCACTGACAAGGAGAACAGAGGAGAGAGGAAAGGGCTCAAGGGTTTAGTCCAGTGGCTGTTTGCAGTGTGAGCTGTGCTGTCTGAAGCCAATACTGAGGAACAGCTGACTTTGTAATACCTTATTTCAAGCACTTTGTAACTGAGGAATGAAAACATTTCAGTTTGAACTGAAATTTTTGATGGCTAATGTTTGGTTTTCAGTCTCTTCCCCACCTGATGCCATCTGCACTGAGTTCTTTCACTCTAGGAGACTTGTTGAAGTGGAATAGAGAAATGCAGAGCTGCAAACACAATCTTTGTTGTAAAATGCATCTATAGCAGCTTTAAAAATGGGATTGATTTCTACAGATTATCTTCCAGAAGCTTCACTGGGCTTAACTGTGAGTGGATGGTTTGACCTAATAAAACCAGAATACAGCAAAATCCCCCTTATGCACTTCCCTTGTTTCAGTGAATTGCAATAATCACAACTGTGCTAAGTAAACCCCATCTCAGAATGGAAATATTACTTATAGAAAGTAACCTCAGGGTACAGTGCTACAATATGTTGTGTGTACAACATGCACATCAAGTGAAAGGTGTACAGAGGAACAAGATACACCTCACCTGGTCTAGATTGTAGGCTATAAATCAGTGTATTAAAACTGGAATTTTATGGAAATGAATGATTGAAAAGATAGCTGCCAGAAGCAGACTTTATTTCCCCAATACATCAGTCAGTGTAAGCAAGGTATTTGACTTCTTTATGTAGCTGGAAAACAGTAGAAGGGAAGAGTATAATTAGAAAATCCTATGCTGCAGCAAAGTGGATTTTTATTGAAGAAATGAAGGGTTTGGAAACTAAAAGCTTATGCTGTGTCTTAATGACATCCCACTGCATCTCAAAAAATATAACACTGGGAAAGGCTTGATCCTGATTAGGGAACACTGAACCTGCAAGCCACAGCACAGCAGTGCACACTTGCTGTGCAGCTGATTAATTGATTTCCTGGAGATAGTTCCTGTAGGTGGAGTTAAACCTGGATTTATGACTTTTGCTAAATTTGGGCTGCTATTCCTTGTTGAAGTCTGCAGGCTGGGAGCACAATGTGCTTCCTAGCACCAGGTGCTTGGATGAAGTTTCATGGCAATGGGTGACAAAATCATCTCTCACTGCGACAAGCCCATACAGGCCAGCTGTGGGATGTGGGTTGTGGAGCTGGGAAGTGATCTACAGAACCCAGGGACCTCCAGCAGAGCAGCACGCCCTTGCTGAGGCCTTGGCTTTGGCAGTCTCCAGGCACATTTCCTGTGAAAACAAATGGCAGAATTGTTGTGGGACAGGTCTTGTTTTGTGTGGGAATGATGCCTGCCTCCTGCAAGCCCACACTGGTGCAGAAGTATTTCACTCTTCTGTCTGCTCTGGGATATAGGCTTACAAGATTTTTCACACACTTGACACCTCTCAAAACACAGTCCCAAGGCAGCAATGATGGAGTGAATCCAACAAGGTTCTACTTCCTTTTCATCTGCTGCCCAGATTGACCTGCTTATGTACTTCTAGATCTACCAGGGACACAAAGAGGTCTTTAAATATAGCAATATGGGGTTTTTTGCAATGTGGGGATAGGGACAGTGAAACTGCTCTGCAAGTTTTGAAGTGCTGTTTACAGGGGTTATCTCTCTATCCTCTTTATGTTCCATGGAAACAACTTCAGGGCTTCAGTCACACCAGCACTGTGAAGAAGGATCTGCATGAGCTGGGTATTGTAAGTGGGGAAACTGTTAGACTTCAGCTCCTTGACTATTGGGACCTGAAAGTCACAGCAGTGTGTCATTTGCAAGGCAGTTCTCTCTGGAAGTGCAGTATGGCTTTGTTTTACGACCTTGATGTCACAAAACATTAATAAGCTTTTAAATCTACCCCACTTGCCAACAAAAAAAACCCCAACAAGGTACAATAATTTATTTGGATTTTGGGTTGGTATTTGTAGTCTGCTTAAAAATCACAGCTTTTGGTGGGATTCATAGGTGTGAATGCAGGGGGTTTCTCTGCCAAACTTGCCTGGATGCAATAAATAAACAAATTTCAGTCTGTTGGGAGGACAGCTGTTTCCATGACATTTTAAACCCAGTTTGTAAGTATCTTCATCTCTTTTCTTAGCATGCCAAATGGGTATTACGTGGCTTAATTTATATTTGTGTTTTGCATACCAAATAAAAGTTTCTTTTAATTTCTTATTTCCTTTCTTCAATAAACATCTCAGATAGTAACCTGCTATTTCTGCTTTGTTACCACAAACATTCTTAGAAGTACTGCAAAGGATGTGAAATGAAAGGTACAGGTGAATTACTGACTGGAACAGGCCAGATGTCTGTTCAGACAAACACTCCCTTTGAGAAGCTCCCTGTTACCACAGGCTCAAAGAAAAGAGAAACAAACCTCAAGTGTGATATGCAACAATCATAGAATCTGTTCAGAGAAGTTTACTGTTCTTCAAGAGTTGAGTTGTCTCATACTTTTAAATTTTAATTAGAATTAACATTGTTAATGGTGCAATATAACTATGTTAATTACCTTTAATATATTCTGACATTGAATTCCACAGCAATATTTACCTTAATTGTATTTTCCCACTTGTTAGCTTTATATTTGAGTTTTTTTCACTTATTAACTTCATATTTGTTGTATATTATATTGAGCTCATCTTTCAGTACTTAGGACTGGAACAGAGAAGGCAGCATTAGCTATTTTGGTGTGTGCCTTCCATATTCCTTCTGATGAGTTAAAGCACTTTACAGATCAGGTTAGTATCATTGTTTCTCATTTGCTGTTGTTGACATGGAGGGAGTTTCCATTTTACACCAGCAGTAAAACCAAAAAATGGATTAGGATTCAATTCCCATGTGTCACTGTACAGTGGTCTATAGAATGCCACACTGGCTGCATTTTCACAGTAATTCTTTCTTACTGGAACAGATGTAGTTCATGTAGTGCAATTAATAAAATTAAATTGTCAGGAAACTGAAGAAGTGTGTGCAAGTTCTTGGATCTGGGTTATATCACAGCATTTGACAGCCAAAATCCATGTTATAAAGGATTTTCTGTAATAAACATTCTAAAATGAAAATGAACACCTGGCAAAGGATCAAGCTTCCTCAACCTTTCTACATCTGTTTTAGTAAGGCTGGGATTTTTGGGAGTCAAGGCTGCCCTTTGCCCCGGCAATCCCTGCAGCAATATCCAGTTGGTGAGTGAGGTCATTTGGGGCATCTTGCTACTGTCCTGTCACAGGACATAATATTTCTGCATAAAGAAATAACCTCCTTTTTATAAACCTTTTTATAATATTTCTGCATAAAGAAATAACCTCTTTTTTATAAACTTTTTCTTTAAACCTTTTACCATCTTACTGAGAACTGACAGCAGGGATCAGTGGATGGTCCTGCAGTGCTCCCCTGGTGCCAGGATAACAGCCTACTCCATCAGTACTGAGACATGATGTGCTGAGGGTTTGGGCTGGGTATTTATGCTGTGCCCATTACTGTGGTATTTAAATTAGGTCAGACATGATCTTTGGTTGACAACTCTCCTTAATTAACAGTATCCCTTTTTTAGCAGGAAGCAGAGGGCAGTTAGCTGTACTGTTAACAGCCTCCTACCTTTTCCAGACTCCTCCTGCCTTACACAGGAAAATTGCTACTATTCCATACCTCTCATACAGCTCTGGCAGAGCTCATTATGGTGAGACTTACATCCCAGCCAGTACACAAACCTGTTTGGGACCAGCTGGCTGCTTTAGTGACTGGGAATCAGTGGGCTGGAGGTGATCCTGCATGGGACTGTGGGCCTTCATGCTCCAATTTTTCTCATCTGCAAGTTTTTACAAAGATTGTTCCTTGTGTGCCTTGGGATCTTCTGGAAAAGCGTTCCCTATGTTAAATTACAGTGTCAGAGCCTTTTTTAGGATAGTTTTGCTCTTCTGGAGAATTAAAGGCTGGGAAACTGAACTGGATGTTTCAGTGCCCACAGCCACAGCAGCAATCCAAACCATGTCCAGGCACTGCCTGCTGACAACATTTTAAAAGCCTGGCTTAAGTGTCAAAATTGAAGCCTCATTTCCCTCCCCTTCCCCATTAAACACAGCTTTGGTTGTAGGTACTGAAATCTTTTTTGAAGTCTTTGACAGAGATAGGAAACTTTTCCATCCTGGCTCCTGTCCCTCAGCTTTGATCTTCTAACATGTTCCAGTCCATGAAAAGGAAACAGGATTCTCCTGCATCTCACAGTACATTCTGTAGCTCTGCTAGAAAACATCTGGTGCTTCTTTTGGGTCTAAAACAGTCTTTGTGGCAAGGCCCAAACAACATGGAAATAAACAGCTTTTTTCTTTTTTCTCACAAAGTACAGGCCAGCTCCAGTTTATTACAGAACTTACTTGACGAGGTCAGAGAACACAGTAAATCTTGACATCCCTGGTGACAACAAGAAGAGCTATATGGAGGAGAATAATTTTTTGACATCCAGTGAAAAATATTGATCCAGAAGGAATTTTGATTTGCAATGCAGAGAGACTGAGCTTGGAGTGTTTGCAGGCATGCCCATGATGCTTTGACAACTGGAAAAATGCAGAGTTGCCCCACTATGGGGGATCTTTGTCTCCCTGCTTTTTGGAGGACACATGGAACTATACAGGGAATTATCAGAGGTTTATAAAACAGGCTATGCTTCACCTAATCAATAGACTGTAGGAACCACACTGGGAGCCCTAAGGCTGGCTTTCTTCTCTGGATTGAATGTGTATAAAGAAGTGCATGAACTGAATGAAGAACATGATAATGCCCAGGATCTGGTTACCTGGATTCTGTGTGTTAGAGGGGCCTTTGGACAATAAAATTACCCCTCTCAAATTTGATTCCAAGTCTACAAAATAAGGTGGTTTTTGCTCACCTTTGAGGTCAGGAGGCTTACAAGTCTCTTTTATCTCTAGGTCAGCCTGGGTAAGTGCAATTGGCAGTTGTCCTGATCTTTGAAAATGAACTAATAAAGGACAGTCTGCTCTTTAGTCTTGATTTAGACAAGCCACAAGGTTTAGGACAATAACAGGGAAAATAAATATGTGGTACTGTGCTGGAATGGTTTGTTCACTACTTAACCTCTGTTTTTTTGCTGTGTTTCCCTGCCACCCATGAATAAGATGTTGTGCTCATTACTGCCAAATCTCCCTTCAGTCTCTCCATGCTCTGATCCTCCTGTATTGCTTTTTTTCACTCATGCTTACTTGTAAATGTTTGACTCTGAAATGCAGATGTCAACCAACACATTTCTGTTTCAGCTGAATGAACAGCTATGTTCACAGATATTATTTCTCCTCTCTATGACTCATTTACTTCATCTGTAAAGAGGAGCTTCATCCTCAGATGAAAGACTGATGATAATCTACTGACTCAATAAAAGAGCTATTTCAAATTCTCCACTGTCAGTGTGAACTTGCATAGGGTATTTGGACAAACACAGAATTTCAGAAGGCCTGCACTTAATGGATGCTGAATTTCTCTAAACATCCACATGCCTTTGGGCTCATGGGCAGGAAACACCCTTTGGGATGAAAATGGCACTATTTCTTCAATTCTGCAGATCCATCTTACTGGTTTGTATTTGTGTGGAATGCTGTCCCACATTCCTCAGAATCACTGCTACTGCAGCAAGGTAGTTTACTTGCAAAATGTGGAACAACAGGAACTAGACTGTGTTAATGATGACATTATACTGATGGTTGGAGTTTAAGTAACAGCTAATGCACTAATTTCTGTATAAAAACACACTAAAAAAGCAGTAAGAGCTCCTCTTGATCTTCATAATTAATGAGAACTGCCATGATCCTTCAACATAGTTCTACCCACACTTCCTTTTATGTTAAGAAATATACAGGAACTCACAGAAGTCAGCTGGTAGAAAGCCTTTCACAAAGCACTTTCCAGCACACTGCACAAGCCACGTGTGTTCCCCTAAAGGGTCCTGGAGCCAGACCTTGCCCATGCTGAATTCTGGATTCCTGAATCCTGAATTCAGCCTGAGACTGTTGAATCCAACAGTCTCATTTCTTCCAGTGAAACAGAACAAAGTGAGGCCTTCAGACAAGAGTGTACCCAGCACACACCTCTGAGCTATGTGTACCCAAATAAGCTCCATCAGCTGTGCTGAGTGTTTCTGGAAGGGAGATGAGTGGGATTCTCATCACTTAACTTTAAACATCTCATTTGGCTAGTTCTCAAATATCTCTTTAATTCATGGATTGAAGAGAGCATCATTAGAGAGCAATTCATCCATTTTAGGTGCCTGCAGTACAATGAGGGGAATTTACCCCAGTGCCTTTCCTCTGCACTCATTATATAGAAAGCTTAGACAGTTGGCTTGGATATAAATGTCTGAAGATGAGAAGTTTCCCTCACCTATCTAGACACAACAGAATCTGCTGGATATTAGAGGCTTTGTGGTGGCTCTGGGTCAGATAACAAATGCCTGAAAACATGTTGCCACTTGGCTGAATCACTGCAACCATGCAAGATCTTAATTTAAAGACTGTTTATAAGAAGTTTCTGAAATTTAGTCTTGGCTAGAATGAGTAAGGCCTAAAGCAGCCACTGATCCTCAAGATAAGAAGGTCTTTCAGCAGCTCTGTAATCAAAGGGAAAAAACAGCTTTTCTTTAGATCACTGCTTTAATCTTGTTCCTCCCACCAATGCTGGAATTTTGTGTTCTGCCCCCAGATGCAGAAGGCTCTTTATAGCGTCAGCCTGAAGGAACAGTAGGAGCTTATGCTGTCATTGCAGCTGCACCTTTGAGGTGCTGGAAATCACATAACTGAAAGTTGACAGTAATGAAGTTGTGCAATATTTTCAAATATAGTTTCTGCTACCACTCAGTTCCCACAGTACATAAAAAGGGATTTCTAGGCCTGTGGTAGGGAAAAGAATGAAGGAAATCAACTCAAGCCCTTGTTGGCAGCTGGGGTCTTGATGCCACCCCTTCATGTGGCCTTTATGTGAAATGTCATCTTTAAAAGGTTGCTGCTTTTGGGGAACAAGTGAAGGATTGGGGCATTAGGGTGGATAACTTACTGGTGTGTGGCAAGTTGAGTGTCTCATCAGCTCTCTGCAGAAAGGTGCTTTATCTCTGATGCTGGTGAATAAAATGGAAAGGTACTTGAACATTTTGGCTGTCTTTATTTGAACAATATAGATAACAGCAAAACACAAAATGTTTGCTCTTTTTGTTTCCCTAGATGCAGGCATGAGTATTCCCTTGGTTTTCACATTACATTGTCTGTGTAATGCTTCTGTTTGTCAGAGTAATTTAAAAGAAAACAGCAGTGAAGTTTTTTAGAGATCCCAACAGCTAATGCAAATACTTGTCAAATCCCAGAAATGGATCAGTCAAGTGGAGACAGTTTTGCCTATCTGTGAGAAGCCACTTTTCAGAACAAGATATATACCATATCACAGAAACAAGAGGGTAGTAGAGAGTATTATCAGGCAAATGTGATAGCCCAGAGATGTCAGAGATTACATACCAGCTCTCTACACATAATGGTTTAATTAAAGTCATTATTCTGCTCACCTGTGTAAAATTAACAAGGCTGAAGCTTATGTGTCTCCTGTGCTCTCCCATGTCTGGGACATCAGCGAGGGGTTCTTTGCCTGCACATAAGCCCCTGTGAATAATAAATGGTTATTGGGAAATAGTAGTGTCTGTGGGATGATGGCATTTCAACATTTACAGTCATCCTGAAGCTTTGTGACAAGCAGGTACAACAGAAGCTGAGGGACAACTTTGTGGGAGAGCACTTGACAGAAGACACAAATTCAAGTCTCCAGGCACTTCAGCCACATCACTGCCAGAGCTCTGTCCCTGGATGATCTTTCTTGCTCTCCCTGGAAATTCTTCAGAGAAAGTTTAGCAGAGAGGCAGATTTGTCAAAATGATTCAAGGAAATGACTGCAAGAGCTGTGAACTTTTTTCTAGCTTCATTGCATTGAAGCCAGTGACTTGATTCTCCTCCCAGAGCTGCTGTGGGTACCACACAAAATATAACCCCAGACACGCTGACCTTCTTTGTCATGTAGAACAGGGCTGTAATTTAAATATTTGTGTAGAAGTTATTTGTACTGAGAACAAATTAGTGTATATAAAATTGAGCATAAAATTGTACAATTGATCAAAAATGAGGTTTAACTTCTAAGCAATTCTTGATTTGAAATACTACCCTGAAGCATCTGAAAATATTAAAGAGGATTTTTTTTTTCAGAATTTCTTTAAATTTATACTCCTCCTTACAAAATGCATGTCTGCATGTAATGCTTCTTGTTAGTCTCACAGAGGGAGGTCACCATCATTGCTCTACCACCATTTGGATAAGGAAAGAGACTTGGACCTAAGGACAGGGACTGACTGAGCTGGCAAATCAGGGGTGGAGCTGGATGGAGAAGTGAGAAGTCCTGTTGGAGCCCAAGCCTGATTCAATAGGCACCTTCTCATCTCACTCTTCTCCTGGCACCATACTGTCTCCCTAGGCAACTATAGATTGGAGAGGAGACAAAAATTCTTGTATACAGACTGCAAAGCAATGACTTGAGCTTGGATGTAGGAAAATGTCAGGGAATTACAGCTAACTAGCAGTTGAAGCAGAGGCGTTGAAGTCAGGTGCTTCAGGTTCTATTTTTGGCTTGGACCAGCCATTTCACTTCTTACTTTGGCTTCCTCTCTGCAAGATGAAAAATGAGGATGCCTACGGCTGCCTCCTGGGACTGGATCATCTTGCTAAAGCCAGGACTGTCAAATCTCATATTCTGGGTGATGCTCAGTTGACCTCAGCTCCATTCCTCTCTGCTTTGGTTCCTGCACCTCCTTCATTTCTATCTCTGCTTTTTTGGGCTCCCGCAGGCAAAACAGAGCAGCGTCACAGCAACAAATCTGGGGATTGTTGCTGGGTAGGAGCCTCCTCTGTTTCTGCATACCCTGGGGCCTTCCACCAAGCATCTGATGTGCAAAATATCCTGGGCTGCCCCTTGGGTGATGTGGGTGTCTGTAGAGGTAATGAAGTACGCTGAGTAGAGTTATGGCCCTTGTGCAAAGCACTAATTTAGACACTCCTCTCTAAATCAGGGGTGCAGTTTCAGGACACAGGCACTAGACAGGTGCTGGAACATGTACACAGAAAGGCAGCAGAGCTGCAAAGGGTCTGGCACAGAAGTCTGATGAGGAGTGGCTGAGGGAGCTGGGTGTGCTCCTTTTTCTGGAGGAGGCTCAGGGGGGCTCTTCTCACTCCCCACAACTCCCTGACAGGAAGGTGCAGCCAGGTGGGGTCAAGCTCTGCTCCCAGGGAACAAGGGACAGGACAAGAGAAAACAGCTTCTAGTAGCACCAAGGGAGTTTTGGTTTGGATATTGTGGAAAATTTCCTGATCAAAAGGGCTGTGAAGCCCTGGCACAGGCTGCCTAGGGCAGTGGTGGAGTCACAATCCCTGGAGGGATTTAACAGATGTGTAGAATGAGCACCTGGGGACATGGAACAGTGGTGGCCTTGTCAGTGCTGGGGGAGTGGTTGGACTCCATGAGCTTTAAGGGGTTTTCCAACCTAAATGATTGTATGGCCCCGCTCCGTTGTACCTCCGTGCAATGTCAGCCCAGGCACGGCTCTGGGAGGGAGCAGCAGGAAGTGCTGAAGGCCAAGTGATGGTCACCACCTCAGCCCGGCCGTCCTTGCTTTGAATCAACGAGCTCCCGAGGCTGCAGGTGTGTTCTCTTTGCTGCACTCCCCGTTAAGTCCTGGCTAATTAGGGGTCTCTCCTTTTTTTTTTTTATGGGAAGCACCTCCTGCCCTCCCCTTCTTGTATCAATCAAAATCGCCACCACCTAAATTCAGGTGTGCCTGGAGAGCTCTTCCTTCCCAGAGCCCCTTCCCAGTGCCGCGGGGAGGGAGGCGGCGGCTCCAGCGAGCAAAAGGCGATTTTACGATTATTTCGGATTTTAGGGCAGCAGCGCTCGGGGCTGCGGGCAGCCAGGAGGAGCCTCCGCGCTGCCCTTTCCACCCTTCCACCCGATTCCAGGAGGCGCCAGGGCCCGGCAACCAGGAGGATTTCGGCGCGGGGCGGCCCCGGACCGGCCCCTTTGTTCGCGTGGGCCCGGCCGTGAGCCGGGAGCGGCAGCGAGCGGCGGTGCCGGCCCCGCATCCTCCTCCGCCCCCGCCGCTCCGAGCCGCCGCCCAGATCCCTCCTCCCGGCTCCGGCTCCGGCTCGGCCGCGCAGGGAGTGGCAGGGCGGCTGCCGGCCGGGCTGGCATCCTGCGGGGGCACCGAGCCCCCTGCCCCGCTCCGCCGGGCAGCCCAGGGTAAGGGGGACAGCGGCACAACAAAGGAGGGAGGGATGGATGGATGGATGGAGAGGGTGCGGAGGAGCGCGGGCGGCGGGAATGCGCTTCTCGGTACCGATGGGCGGCATTGTCCTTGGGCTGGGAAAGGCACCGAGCATCCCCGGAGGGTCGGCATCCCGGCTGGCTTCCCCGGCACCCGCGGGAGGGCTCCGGGCGGGGTGCGGGCCTGCCGGGGGCGCGCACCCACCGAGAGCCCCGGGCGGGTGCGGGTGCGCGCTCCCCGCTCCTGGGTCACGGTAAAGGCGCTTGGAGCGGCCTGATGCCATGGAGACGGAGGTGGGAGTGGGTGTCAGCATCCGTGTCTCGGTGCCGAGCGAGTTTTGGGGTTGGAATGGGAGGAAATTTGTCTTTTGTTTTTGGGAGGCTTGACTGCTAGCTGGGCTCAGTGTACTCGCTCGGTTTTTCTTGTTTAACGATTCAGATATTGACATGAACCACATCCTGCGGGATCTGATGTGGGTTTTTTGTCTGGTGCGAGATGTGCCTCTGAGGAAGGCCCAGGTTGAGCTGCTGACATTGGCATGAGCAGCCAGGCAGATGCAGGAGGGCTCTGCCCCTCGCATCTCCTGACACAAACCAGCAAAGGGTGTTTGGGGCAGCATCCAGGGATGGAGGCAGAGGCACGAGTTGTTATCTCCACAGTATCCAGAGAAGCTGCAGCGGCGTTTTGGAAGCGCTGGGAGACAAAGCACTGTGTCAGCACCGAGTGTTATTTGCTGCTCTGCTGAGCATCGGTCTCACAGGCCTACAAACCTTGTCTCAGAAACTCATCCTGCTGGAATGGATGTCAAGTTTTACCCGTCCATCCATTACTGCTGGCTAGAAGTGTTTCCTTGAGGGTGACTTGCAACTCAAGAACTGGTCTGCATGTGGACAGAGATCTATTTGGGGTGCCTGGCTAGGCTTGTTTGCCTTAGCCTCTGCCCAGCTGCCTGGTAAGAGCATTCCTCTCCCCATCAGTGCTCCGAGAGAGCCCCGTTAATCAGCACGGGTCTGTCATTGCTGGTGTGGTGATGCTTTTGAACATGGTGCAGCTCCTGGTCTTACAGCTGGGTCTGAGATACAGCAGTTTAAGAAATTACCTGCCTGCTGTTAGAGCCTGCCAGGGATTAGGAAGGAGGGAGTCTGCATCAAACAGCTGTGTTCTCACGAAAGTTGTCACTGCCTACCAGAAATCTCTGGGAGTACAGGACTTCAAAGGCTCAGCTGAGACATGGCACAAGTGACAACATTAGCACCAGCCACTGCAGCACAGCAGGGAGAAGCTGTGCTGGAGCCTGTCTGTCATCTCAGGAACAGAGATGTGGGGCTGCCTTCAGTTAAGGGAAACCTCATCTCTATTTTCAGGAGATGCTCTTAGAATCAGTGTGGATGGGATTATCTGCTGAGGCTAAGGGTGGTATGTGCTCCTCCAACCTTGGAGGCTGCCATAATCTACTCTAGCAAGGAGCAGTTCCTGGTGTGTTTCCTCTTTATTCCCACTTGTGCTTTTTGGTTTGGCAGAAGAAGTGATGGAGAACCCAGAGATGGGGTTTTTGGTGCCAAGGGGTGTGGGTCTGTAAGGACATCCAGGTTGATTCTTCCATTGTGTTACTGGGTGGTTAAAATGGGTCAAGGCCTGTGTTCCACCTCCTGATTGAGGCTGTTTGGTTTATTTATCAAAATGCTGCCTCTGTCCATGAAACTTGGGGCTTTTTTTTTTCTTTTTTCCTTTTTTTGAGAGGGTGTATTATAATTCTGGAGAGGACAGGAGACAATATATAAAGTGTGCTCCATACCCCAGGTGCATGGTATTGGTACCACTTTGCAGAGACTACAATGCATGGCAAGGTTTAGATACTTTTGAAGCTCTGGGAGAGGTTTAGATACTTTTAAAGCTCTGGGAAAGGCCAAGTATGGGTAGCTAGACCTGAATGTGACTTGTTGCTAGCCTGTGTTAGACACTGGTGTGCATTTATCTCTAGAGATACCTGTAGATATTTATGGAGAGATCTCTTTTTTCATGGATGCCTTTTATAAATACCTTGTGGCTCTTTTCCTTTGCATCTCCCAAGGGCTCAAGAATGACTAAGGAAGTTGCTGACATGGGTTGAGAGCACTATTTTTTCCTCTGTTGCTGATTTAAATGCCCCCAGCAATCAGTCTCTGGCTGTTATTCTTTTATCACTGTTCTTGTGATATTTATGGTAGAATTTCAGATCTTGTTGGCCAGGGAGAGCACCTTGCATGATAACACTGGTGATGTCAGACTCCAGCATGACTTGGCCTTTGTTTTACTGGTCAGTTTTTTAAAACAACCACATTAAGTTGCTGAATAAAGATGAACTGTCCATGCTCACTCCAGGATCCCAGGTTAGGTAAGGAATTGGGCTTGGTCTTTTTTGTGTCCTACTCCATTCCTGTTTTCTCCATGTGGGTCCTTCCCATCTTATCCCACGTGGAAGCTCTTTCTCCGTGGCTGACACTGATGGAGACACAGAATTCTCAGTGTACCATTGTACAAAGTCTCTTTCTGCAGCACCCCCGTGCTCTTGGAGCCTTTCCCTGCTCTGCTGAGAGCAGTCTGTGTGCTCTGTGGAGTGCTGATGCTAAACAGGACAAAGCAAATGCACTTCCCTCATAGCTGGATTTCATTTCTTGCTTTTATATGATTGTGCAGTAGCTCTTGTTGTGGAAAAATTACTTTGTGCATGTGACTGATACTTTCTGCTATTCCTGAAAAAAAGATCCTCTTGAAACCCCTTTTAAATAAAACCTACAGCAAACTACAATGTTTCTGCATCAGACTTTTTGGAAATCGTTCCCATACACTGGTACAGTTTTTATTATCCCATTCTAAATAAATGAAACTGTGTCTATAAAACAGCCATGGCTGGCTCAGATGCAGCATAAGCAAAGAAAGATGTGTGAAGAAATAAAGCCAACTTTTTCATATTTTTGTTGCTTTTTTTTTTTTTACTTCAGAGTGATGGAATTAAATCTGATGCTGACTTGAACTGGCACTGAAATGAAGTGATATTTTCATTTCAGTTATTTATTTGTATTGAGCTAATGTTTAATCACCTGCATAGTTGCAGAGGAATATGGCACAGACTGGCAAAATTCCATGTTGCAGTTTCTGAGCCTGTCATGGAGTCTCCATCTCCTCATCCCAGTCTGCTGAAGCACAAAGGGAATCTAAACTTTGATTTATTTTGAGAGTTTATGCTCTGAATTCTGCTGTTGATTCCCTTGATAATTCCATTTGTGCCTGTGAAAGCCGAATGATTATTTTTGAAAATATTTATACTGTGTGTCTAAAAAATAAACACTCCAGAAGGACTTCCCAAGTGCTTTGATGGGTTAGATATTCAGGGAGACAGTGGTGCCATCTCTGCCACTGTTTTTTCAGAAGAAAACAGTGTCAGAAGTCTTGAGAAAAATAATTTCTTTCTGACTGTTGCTCCCAGGTCCAAAAAAGGGTGTTGTAATTCTGACCTCCTTTGAGGTTTGTGAATGAAATGCTCTGGGGATGTTGGGTATGTGGATCTTGGAACTTTTAAATCCCTTTTTGCTCCTTATAAATCCCTTTCCTGTGCTTTCACACGTGCTTCTTTTAAAAAGGTAATGCAAATTAAATTGTGTTGCCTGTTCCAGAGCTCTTGGTAGAAATTAATTCTATTTTATTTTACTGAATAACTTGCATAGTGTAGTAAAGACCACGTGGATATTGGTGACACTGGGAGGATTTCACAGAAACTTCAAGAAATCATCTGATCCATCTGTCTGTTCCAGATTGGATCTGTCTTCACCTGTCATTCAAGACAGAGGTTTGAAGATTTTTATTTTTCAAAGAATAATGTAGCCATGAAGGAATTTGCAGAGCCTCTCTGGGCAGTCTGACTCGATGTGAACTGTTTTCTCTAGTGCATGTCTTCCCCTTTGTTTTGTTGTTGTCATTGTCACTTTGCCTGTTTCTGTACAAAGGTGTTTCACTGACAAAAAGCAGCACAATTTCTTTTGCAGCATGAACTTCTTTGGCAGCACATCCTCTGGTGGGGCAGGGAAGGCTGCCAGCCTGAGGCACCAGCTTCTGACATAGCCACTGACAAAGGATTTCTCTGGCTGATCTGCTCTTTTTCCTCCTTTGGCAAATTCCTCCCCTATTTCTCTGTTGCATCATGCTTTGACAACTTCTGTGTCCTGTCATTAGTACTGGAAACTCTTCAGTAACCTGACAGGCACAGAAAGCAGCTGCCTGTTGAAACAAACAACACTTTCCCATCACATTCATGAGCTGCAAGTGCCTCCCCTGGATGCAGGGACTGTCCTGGCTGCAGAACAAACCTCCCTGGAAAAAGAGGCTTCTCCAGTTGTGTTTAATGGGCTTTGTAGCCTGATATTTGGCTGTTTTATGTCATGTACTGTGCTACCTCTGTGGCTCCTATCAGCATGAAGCTGGCCCTGGTGAATAAAGCCTCCTCCTTGGCTATATTTAACATTTAGCTATTTGTTTTATAACTGAAATCCTTACTATGCAAATTGGGGCAGGTCAGTCTGCAACCTTGCATAAGTGCCTTTTTTTTTTCTTTTTTCCCTCTGGACTTTTGTTTCCCAGATGGTAAGTTTGGCATGTTTAGCAGATGACCCATCCACCAGCCATCCCTAATGGAGATTTAATGATGGACAGTATGGCACAAAAATGCAGGCTTGTGTGGAAATGCTGCTGAGACAGAGGATGCCTGTTGAAGGAAGGATGTTTTGGCTTTCACTCTTTTATCTGTCTGTTTATGTGGACTTTTCCTGAGGCCTCTGGAGTAGCTTTTTGAACTTGCTGAGTGTCATCCATAGGAAAACTTTGTTTATATGTGTACACATATTTATATATATATCTAGTAAATACTGGCAATATCAATGCCTCATGCAAGCTTAATCTTGATGTCTCTGAAGCACCTGCAAGATGCCTTTTTATATTCTATTATTTATTATATTTATTCTATATTATTATTTATTCTATTCCTTTTTTTATCTCTGAATCTCCCCAAAGCACATTGGCTAGGTGTGGGAGCACTTCCAGCACACTTACATGGAAATGTCAAAGTCAAATGGTGCTTTTTGGTGATCATATGATTCAGGTTTATGGAGTGCTATCATGCACTCTGCCTTAGGGTGCCAGCAGCTTTGATTGCCATTGTTAGAAGTGACAACTCAGTATTTGCTCTTCCTTTTTGGCTGAAACATGAGCAGTTTGAGTTAGAGATCTTGTGCCACTGCTCTGCATTGTGATGTAGGGAGGCTGCTTGTTGTAAGGGCACTGTACTTGCTTGGCTAGATGAGATTATATCTTGATCTCTGTACAAAATCATGATTGTGGCCTTGCCTGCAGTAGTGGTATAGGAAGAGCCTGTTTCTGTGAGAAGTGAAGGAGCAGCCAGGGCCACGTGGTGACTCTGAAGCTCCAGCTGGAACAGCTGTGGTACTCCAGGAGTGTGGTGGGCTGGTCCATCTGTCCTGCCTACCTGCTTGCAGACTGAGTGCATCGCTCTTATCTCCAGAGATACGAACAACTAAATCTTATTTTTAGCATGGATCTGTCTATGCAGACCCTTTCCTTTTGGCTGTTGGCATCATGGACTGCTGTGTGTGCTCCTCAGTGGCATGGCAGTGTCTGGACAGAGCTGCTGGTTGAAACCAGGCTGTGGAGCACCCCAGCTCCTGCTGGCTCTCTGCTGCTGTGGAAGGAGGCTGGGACTGACAGCCTGGCCCAGATGTGGCAACCTCTCCTGCTCCTGCCAGCCCAGCAGCTCCTGCTGGGGTGGGCATGCTGAGTCTCCACGCCTGCTGTGCAGTCTGGCTGCATAGGGTGGGGTTTTATCTTCTCACCCCGCAGAAACTGCAATCCCAACCTCCCCACGTGTTCCAAACTAGGGAGCCACCCTGTGCTGCTGGTGTGCCTTAGTCCCTGAGGCTGTGAGCTGGGATCTTGCCTCTCTCCATGTGGTGCAATCCACAGTAAACACTGGCTTTTGTAAGGCAGGGTGTGAGGTGTGCAGAAAAAGGATCTGTGTCACAGGAGGAGATAACATATCACATTTGACCTTATCTGTCAGTATTATAACTTGCCAGAATTATGATTTTGGTCATTGATAGGGATGTCACTGGAATATGATAGTGGTGTAATTTGAATAAGATGTGTTCCTTCTTGTATTTTAAGGTCCATGAGCTATCCAAACTCCTGTTGTGTGAGGAGTGTGTGACATGAGTGAGGCTACAGGTGGTAAATTAAGAAGCTCCATGATTAACACATACTGACTGAAAGCAAACTCTCCAGATTGCTATTCTCCTCGTCTGCCCCACTGGTTGTGTTGGGAGCTGTGTGGATATGTCAGTGTCAGTGAGGGCTGGTGGTGTTTGTAGGGAGGCTCAGGACAAAGCAGCAATTAATGCACACAGCCCAGAGGTCATCTGCTGAAATGGAAGGCTGAGTTTGGGCTGGTGAATCAGCAGGGAGGAGGAGGAGGGTGCTTCTGGGAACAACTGTGTCCAGCACTGCTCTGCTGCCATCAGGACAGCAAGCAGGATGCCTGTGTGGCTACAGGGGACGGGCTTTGCACTTGGTGTCCCAGAGGGAGAGGGGGTTTGCTGCTGCTGTCTTTGCTTTGGTGACCTCAGCTCTTTCCAGAGGTAGCAGTGGTGTAGCCCCATGCTCTGTTACCATCCCTCTGTGTGCAGCCAGGACATCAGGGACCCCTGTGGCAGAAGGAAGCAGGAGTCCTGGCTGTCAGTGCTGTATCTTAGCTAGGGGTCATTAGAGGTTGGATCTTTAGAGTCCCCTTCCAACCCAACTGGTTCTGCCATGGTCTGTATTTACTTTTTACTTTCTCTGCTGTTGTATCTTAACAGCCAGAGTGTGAAGGTGGGTTAATTATTCTTTAAACTTTTGTGAACAGTTGCTTTGATTGAAGGAATGAGATTATATCAGCTCACAGTATTTGGCATAAAGTTTGTCCCTGGCCTGGCGAGGTTGCCTGGGATGCAGCCTGCACTTTGGGATGCCCATGTCTAGAACAGACTGAGTTCAAGTGAGGAGGCTTGGAGAAGGTCAGTGAGATGACCCAGAACTGGTCAGTCTCATACCCCAGGACTCCTCAGAGGAGAGCACTGCTTGCTCACAGTGGCACAGAGAAGGCAGGCAAAGGGCAAAGCTGTCTCCTGGGAGCTGGGCACACTGGGAGGGTGTGAGAGCTGTGCAAAGGGCACAGGAGGTACGTGGGCAGAAGGCTGGCTTGGATAAATCAGGACTGGCAACTGCTGGGGGGTTTCCTGGGCAGCAAAGGCTGAAACAGTTTGGAATGAAATATCTTGTGGTTTCAGAACTAATGGAAAGGGGCTGCAGCAGGGGCAGGGCTGTGTATTCCTATCCTGCATCCCTGCCCGAGGTTTTGGCAGCTTGTGGAGAGGCAGGGCCAGGTTTCCCTTGGTGTTTGCACTGGGGTTGTTCTGAGGAGATTCTGTAGCAGGTGCTGCACCTACAGTGGCCCAGGGCAAGGCTTCTTTTGGTTCATGCTGGGATTACCAGGTCTCCATCACAAAAAGGATTGCATTAACATGCTGCCTTTTCCTGGTGCACTTGAGAGTGTGTGTAGACACTGGACAGCATTAGTGGAGCACAGTGAGGACTTTGGGGGCAAGCCCAGTGTGTCCCAAGGTACACCAGAATCTTGTTGCATTCTAGTCTTATTAACCAAATCATCTGCAAGTTTAAAGTGGTGCAACTGCAGTGCCATCAGACAGGCTGGTCTGCAGAGCCTGCCTTGTAAAAAGGGGGAAAAATCAGGGCAGAAGGGACCCAGGTCCTGGTTTTGTTTTATAATCAAACAGAGGTTAGCTTATAGAAGAGCACAAATCAAAATATATGTATTAATCTGAACTCCAGTCAGTAACAGATAAAGTGCCAGGGTTAACTTTAGTGCTGTGCTAAACCAGCAGTCAAAAGCTAGGAAATTCCAGAAGTTCAGCTCCTTCTGCAGCTCTGCACAGCATGCATAGCATGGTTGGGTTGTTGTATAGCTCATATTTAATTAAAGAAATTGTTTCTCCAGTAGAAAAATGCCAAGCCATTATAATGGAATATATATGTCATGTATCATTGTGTTCCCTGCACTTGGATTGCTCTCCTCATGTTTCTCTTCCAGATGCTGTTTTTGACAAATAAGACTTTTTGTGAATAAGGAACTTGGATTTTATCAAAGCCTCGTTCTCTAATGGAATAGTGTGGTGATAAATCAAGTCTGAACTGACCTGCAGGACAGCAGCTGTGAAACCTCTGTGTACATTCTGTTCCCTTCCCCTGTGAGCCTGCAACTTTGGTGTCATGGCCCTAATGAATCTCTGCAGGGACACTGTCCCCTGCCCCCAGGGATGAACTCTAGGGAGCACAAACTCATGCAGAACCATCACCATGTCCAGGATTTCCCCCACAAGTCAGAGATAGCTGTGCTCTGCAATTAGTACAGAATTGTTGTATCTGCTGTTATCAGTCCTCAGTAGGCATTTTGCCAGTGTGAGGAGCACAAGCTCATCCAGTCCATAAATTACTCCTCAGGTTATGTGATGACTTCCTTGAATGTACTTTGGCTTCTTCTCTCTGCACTTTGCCTCAGGATCTGCATTGTGGTTTTTAGAGTGCAATAGGAGGGTTTTGCACATTGTTCCTTTAAAAAAAATCTTGTTTTAGAAGTAAATCACAGGATGTTTGGTCTATCACAGACGTTAGAATTAGTTTTAAAAATACCTGAGCTTTTAAATAAAAGCCCTCTAGGCTTTCTCTTAGCATTCTGTGCTAATTTTTACAAAACTTGAGTGAGCAAGAAGACTAAACACATGTTCTCTAGAGGTTAACAACACTTCACACTTGTCAGGGAAATTATGTAGTGACAACAGAGCTTTATGGCTGAAAACCTGTTTGAATTCTCCAACTGCAAGAGAGAAAAAACCTGATGGATGACAGAATTCCCTGGTTTTCCCTACATGTAACTGTGAACAGTATGCTCCTTTCATTCCTGCAGTGCTCTGTCTCCATTCCCTCTAGGGGAAAAGGAAAGGTTTTCTTGGAAGAGGAGTCTGACCTTAATTAAAAATGAGTGTCTCTCATTTCCTCTGTATTTCAGTTAAGTGCAAGGATTTGCTCCTAATCTGCCACGTGCTTCAGAAATGGGTTTCTGGTGGCTTGTCAGAAGCAACTAATCAGAGAAGTGAGAAGGGAATGGCACAATTACCTGGGATGGGATGGAGCATCTTAAGGAATTAAAAGATAAAATGGCCTTTTCTTCTCAGCATAATCTCTGTCTCTATCAGCAAAGCTGCAGTTTGGCGTTATCATATCCTGTCTCTGATGGGATTCATTTCCTGTCCCTTTCACACAAGACTGGGCGCTTCCAGTCTGCCCCTTGGATTTGGATTTCAAGGCAAAATTCTGTTCTTGAAGTCCCTAACCCACCTTTGCAGCATGGTCAGTGTTGTGAGGTTGGGAGCTTGGGGCACCAGATCTTTATTTGCTCTTGTCCCTGGAATGGGACACTTGGCAGTAATATATCCACAAGTAAGAACTCCAGGAGATGGGGCTTTGCTGCCTGAAAATCTCATTTTCCTGGGAGTGGGGAAGATGCAGAAAGGCTTAGAAATATGGAGTGGATGCAACCAGATGCTCAGAAACAAGACATAAAATAACTTAAAAAAAAAATCAGTATCTTTAGCCCAGTAAAGGTTTTCTATAAGGCCTACTAAAGGAACACCAGATTTGGCTCTGAAAGCTTTTTGCTTTTATTCTGTGTGCTTATTGAGGTGAGGGCAGAGCTCCTCCAGTGATCAGGGGATCACATTCTTCTCTAGCATTTTATTTTCAGGGAGATGTTGAGCTTCACATACTGTTTTGAACATTTACAGTGCCTGAAGGTTTCTGCCTTCAGTAGCGGTGTTTGATTCAGAGGGGCGGCTCCAGGGCTGTTCTAAGGTGGGTTTGCTCTCACCCAGAGGCTCTGACAGAAGTCAGGGGATGAAACCCAGTGATTGTGGAGAGAATAACAGAGATGGGGGATGAAACCCAGAAATCTCTTTGAGGCTAATGCCAGAGTCTTTGTGTAGATTGAGCCATGATAGCCGGGCCGAAAAGATAAACAAGCCAAGGCAGAAACAGTTCAAGGGAACAAAAAAGCAAATAGGAGGATTCCCGGTACAGCCTGCAGGCTAGGGGAAGGAAAGAGAGGAAAACTCTTACTTCAAGCTAGCAAAAAACCCCAATCCAACAAGAGGAACAAGGCAGCGTGCCCGGAGCGCACTGGAGAGAGATTGAACGGAGCAACCCAGGCTCCTCTTAAAGACACCACCAAAATTCTGGGCATAAAGCGACGAGTAAATAAAATATCACCATAAAATCACCCCCAGACAGTTCCCCTTTCTGAATCTGAGCCGATGTGATTCACATTCCCGGCAGCACGATGGAGAGAGATTGAATGGAGCGGTCCCAGGCTGCGAGCCTGCCCCGGCTCCTCTTAAAGACACCCCCGACATTCTGGGCATAAAGCACATCAGTACATAAAATAGCATCATAAAGTCACCCCAAGACAGTTTCCCCTCTTAATCTGAGCCTATGAGACTCACATCCCCGGAGCACACTGGAGAGAGCGATTGAACATAACGATGCCAGGCTGCGAGCCTGCCCCGGCTCCTCTTA
>VYZP01045187.1:0-11708 GCA_013400635.1 Hypocryptadius cinnamomeus
TGAAACCTTCCTCCTAAAACTGATTATACTTTCAGTAGTTTTACCACTTGTCCTTTTCTTCTCTGCTGTAAAACAGGACAAAAGAAGTACATTCCTGAAGAAGCATCAGCATTAACCATAGGAGTTTATTGAGGTGCTGATCACAACCATTTGCCTTTTCCAAGGCAAATAATAACTTCTAAAAGTGTCTTTTGTTTACTCATCCAGACAAATAAATATCTCCTGCACAAGGCACTTTTCCTCAACCCTGGAAAATGGCAGGTTTTTAACAGCATGAAGGAAGCCAGGAGCTAGAAATCTAAGAGAAAGTGAAGCTGCAGGTGGGATTTGAATTTCACAGGGCAATCTGGTCAGGCAAATGGAACTAACACCTTCAATCCTGTGCTGAGTGCTAAGGGATGCTTGATGATAGCAGGTGCTCAGGGCTGTGATTTGATGTTTTATCTGATAGCACCTCTACAATGTTGCTGTTGCTGGGAAACCCCTCTACAGGCTCAGTGAGGAGAATGCCTCTGTTATTGCCACGTGAAGTTTTTTTCCACCCAAGTGTAGACTGTGGTTCTTGTGTTCCATGGGGCTCAGTCCCCTGGTAGGGCACAAAGCATGTTAAATTTGCAGAACAGGAAAAACCAATTTGGCTCTGTGCCATCATGGGGACTAGTCACTTTGTTGGTATTAAAGACAAGTGTTTGTGCCTTGCTGATCCAAGGGAGGACATTTCTTACAGCACTCTGTGGCTAAGCTGTGTTGCTGAGCCATGTCAATGCTGTTGAAGATCCTCAGTACCAACATTGTCAAAATATAACCAATACATATAAATACAGGTTAAATAGGTTGCCAGAACACCAAAGCTCCCTCCTGTGGAAAAGGAATGATGACTCCCTGAAAAATAAATCAAGGCAGTATGTTCTGGAAGTTGGATCTGCAGGAAGTCACAGAGCTGCTGTGATGAAAGTGGAGCTGCTCTGTAATAATTTATGAATACAATATGTTGAGTTGAGTATTGGTCCTGAATCAGGTGAGTTCAATAAATCTACTTGAAGGAAAAACAGGCAGAACATGTTTGACAGAGGGGTGTCTCTCAGGAGCAAATGAGTTGTATAAAATGTTAATGTCCATCTTGGTGGCCTGGGAGAGTCTGCTGATGCTATAGCCAGTCTGAAAAATGCATCTCATCTAAAATGGAGAAATCCCAAGCAGGCATAGGGAAAAAGGCACAGGAAAGATCAAGAGATCTGATTCAGAGCAGACAAATTTTATGTCTGAGCAGGCTGGGGATGCAAGCTAGCACTGTAGTTCACAGAGAAAATAGACTTGGTTGCTCTCCCATGAATGAGTGGGAAAGCTTGAGACAGGACAAATATGCATATAGACTGTTATTTTCAATTTCATTTATTTGAAATATTTAAGTTTGCATACTTAAGATTAAATATTTAAATACCATTCTATTTTTAATGAAGTGCAGTATTCACAGACTCTCTAAAAGAAAAGTTGCACATCCATTCAGACTGCCTGTGTTGGCACAGTTAAGACAGACACAGTGTCCCAAAGCCCAGCAAAAATTAAAGAATTGTGAAATCCTGCCTCTCCCCTGGAGAGATGAATTCAGGAAGCCTGACACAAAAAAAGAACTGAAACAGACCAAGGAAAGGATGAGGGCACAGTTATTTCATCACAACTTCAGGGTTCACAAGTCATTGATTAGAAAAGAGTGCCAGAAACATTTTTTCATGGCAGCAATCTACCTTTTATACAATTTTCCTCTCTTTCAAAATACAAGCATATAAGTGTCTTTGAGAAATTGTTTTTAAATGGTTTGGGATATTTTCATACCTTAAAAATTCAAGACCCTGAAGTAAAGTAAATCTATCCATGCATCCATCCATGAGGAAAATAAAAGTAAAAGAAGAGCGGGGAGTAAAAACTTTCTATACAATAAATAAAGCTCTAGAACATGCTTAAAATTGCTTTCCTGTGTAGAATAATGGTATAGATTTAAGATCTAATATCCTGGGACCTCTTAGTTTAAAAAGGAAAGATGTGTTTCTGATTGTAAAGCAATCTTTTTTCTGCAGGTATAGAATTCCTAGTTGCCTGGCCCTGTGTGATTTCAAATATCAGAAATGTTCCAACAAATATTCATCAACATCACAGAAAGGAATTTTAGGCACTTAAGATTAGCACTGACAAAAAGGAATCTGGGTTTTTTGGGACACTTTCTAGGTTAATTTCAGGAGAAATTGTAGGCTGTTGGATGTTTTTGTGAAGCAGATACATTTTCATAAAAGTAGTCTGAAAGAGGAGAGAGAAAAAAGGTCGAGTTGCTTTTTTTCCATGTGCTATGAGTTGAGACTGATAATAGGATCAGAAGTGAAGAGGACTGAACAGGAAGATATTTAAAATCTCTTATGACATCTGAGCCGTAAGAGGAGACAAGAGAGGAGGGGAAAAGCTTATAGAGTATGAAGAGAGCCCTCTGGAAAATTAAAAAAACAAACAGACAAACAAACAAAAAAAAAACCCAAAAAGCAAAAAACCTGTTAAAAGGCAAAGTGGAAAATATAAGAAGGGGTTGAATAGTCTTTTCAACAGAGAAAAATGTATGTGTAACAAATATTCCAAACAGAAAGGGATTTTTGACGTGATTCCCCCACCTCATATCTTGTTTGGCCATTTGCAAGCTCACAAGGGTAGTGGGAGCCAATTTCAGAACCTGAGTCTGTTCTTAAAATAAAAACAGCCCTCTGCCCCACGGATCTTGCTCTCAGAGGATTCACAGTGCAAAGAGCACTGGTAGTTGTTCATGGCACACCCTATAGCCTTGGTCTTTTTCTTGCAGGACAATTGAGGGAAAAAAAGGATATTTCCCACATGTGCTCAGACACATTCCTCTCTGGATGCTGTAATGACCCCCTATTTATTTGCACCTGGCATAGGTTGGAAGATCTCCAACAGGTGAAAAAACATTTTTATATAATGTCACCTCTTCACTTTATCAAAGATCCTGACAAAGAGTGCTTGAATAACCAATAGGAAACAGCTCTGGAAATGCTGCTGTGGTACACAAGGTACTGGTTTTGTTCTCAAGTTAAGCTTCAACTAATACCACAAAATGGTGGACAAGTCATTGGGCTGCTGCAGGTGCTAATTCACTGATGACTCAAGAAATATGAAGTCATAATTATGGTGCATTTCTCCCTTAATATCCCACAGGTCTTTGTGTATGAATAGGGTCCTGGAACTGAGGTTTCAGCCAAATTCTGTTTCCTCCTGTTCTTCCAATTCATGGAGGTTCAGCAGAATAATGAATTCTTATTCCTTTGTCACATAGTAGTGGGTGTACTGTGAATGTTTCACCCTGGGAGTGGCTGCCTCTTATTAAAAATCAGAGTGATCAACAGAGGACCATTACTTCCCTCACCATGCATTTCTGAGTCTTAATTGTGTAATAATAGTTATGAGCAAAATGACTGCATAGCTGAACAAGACAGAAAATTTCCAGCTGTAATTATTTTTGTCAAATGGGTATGTGCGGATGGGTGTGTCTTTCTTCTTCATGTAAATGGAGATTTGGCTACCACAGAAGATGAAAAAGGAGATTCTGGGGACTCTCCAAAGAGCATGTCACACTCTCACATCTATTCCTTTCAAGCCTCATGTGTTATAAGTGTTTAATGATCTGGATTATCCTTTAGCACAAGAACCTGATTAATTTATTTAAACCTACGACATTTTCAGTTCTTAGTCCACAAAGGTAACTTTGGGCTATGGAATCAGAGTCACTAATGAGAAAATATAGCTTTATCTTAGCCAGCAGCCAAAATCTGCACAGCTGGACCTTTTGTGTATTCCTCTGAAAGGGAGCCTGGCACTATTGCACTTTAGCTACTTGCCAGTAGCAGACAAACAATTGTAGGTCACAGCCAGGTTTCAGAGAAGCTCTGAGGATTAACCCCTTAAATCCTGGCTCTTATTCTTCTTGCTCTCCAGGCACAGGGCAGTCTATGAAGTCAAAGAGCAGTTCTACCCGAAGAGGGCTTGATGATGAGCAGTCTGTGCTGAGAAAAGAAATTTCATTCAAATTATATCAACATAGCTTTTAAATTTTTCTTTCCTTTTTTTTTTAATATACTGCTGTTAAAAATTGACTTTTTCTCAAGACAGAACATTCTAATTTGATCTCTAGCAGGGCAAAAAATGGTACTAAAGTACCAATCTACTCATGCACTGAAAATAATACTGATGCAAAAAAAGAAGTTAAAAAGCCTTTCAGCAAAAAATATCTGTGGCAGCAAAATATAAAGATGCTGGCAAAAAGGCATTTTCTTTTATATGTGACTTTTTCTGACTAGAATTAGAATATTCCACCTCCCTTTTTGGGCTATTTCAAGAAAAACACAAAATGGTAAATTTGTCTAATGTAGTTTTAATAGTTATTGGAATAATATAGCACAATAAAAGTGATTCAATTCAGCCTCTTAAGGTGTAAGTATTAACAATGCACATTCATTTATATATTTTGCGTTGTTAAAAAATCTATTTATCACCCTATTCCAAATATACAAAAATTCTAGCACGCTTTCAAAAGGAGCTTTCCTTTGGGCTAAGCACTTGCTACTTTATACACCAATAGTTTTTGTATTGATTAAAACAAAAATATTTTCTTAATATCATGGCAATAGACCATTAAATGTACCCAGCAAAGTCACTCTGTAGGTCTTTTTAATAAGTAATTTCCTCTGAAAGCACTCTGTACTTGGCCAGCCCAGCACTGAAATCCAGCAAGATCACTGCTGATTTCGGTGCCCTCCATGTCAGGTTACACCTGAGGATGCGTCATAGCATCTTATGAAATGAGCCCTGTCTCAAGGCAAGCAAAATGATTTCTCTTACATCCATCGTGGATTTTTGGCACTTTCTGACAGCTCTGACTGTATTACAATTCTTCAACGCATCTCTTTGGTATGAGCTTATTGCAAATGCTGATTTTACTAATACAGGTAGGAAAGATGAGCCTCAGCTGCCTGACTTGGTAATGTCTGGTGTATGTAGTCAGACATGGTGGTGATGTGTTTTTACAGATTTTTCCTTTCTAATGGTGGCCTGCAGGTTTCCACAAAATGCCATTTTGTTCTGAAGCTCAGAGGGTGTGTGTATAGACTAAAGATTTGATACGGAATTTTTAGATAGTCCTGTTGCACATCAGATATAAAGCACTTCTTTTCAGTCTATATTTCTATGGAAAAAATATTGAACAAAGTTTAATTTTGTTAAATAAATAGAAAACTATTTCTCAATAGAAGGAAAAAGCCTAGATATATATTTAGTATTGTTCCTTGTTTCTTTTTCTTCCAAGTATAGATCTAAATTCTTTCTATGCTTCTCTATTTAGGTTTCTGTAGGATATGTTGGACTTAAATGAACATGTCTAAGGATGGGATATGGGTCGTTTTATATCCTAGAAGTTGGCAAGCTGGCATCCTGATTTGGAGAGGCACTTCTGACTTGTGCTTTCTCCACTTTCTGGGGGAGATCACGAGGGTGCTTGTTCAGAAAACCATGTGAAATATTGTGTTAACTCAGCTCCCTCCATGGCAGTACAGCCTGATGGCAGGGATGGGAGCGGGCAAAGCCGGATGGCATCTCCTCCTTGCCCTGCTCTGCCCAGCACCCACCACCTCAGGCAGCAGGACGGCAGCACCAGCTCCTCTGAGCCCTCCAGGTGCTCCTTGAGACACCAACCGCAAGGGGAGCCCCAAAAAGCTTCTCCTTCCTTTCCATGAGTTGTTAGTCCATGCTGCCTTTGAGCTGACTGGCTTCAGTGCGCTCCTTGTGAGAACTGAAGCGGGGTGGGGAGAACAGAATTCAGCCACATCTTTTCTTCAGCACACAACATCCTGTTTTCCTGGTATATGCTTGCTCGTGGGGAAGGCATTCTCCAGAGTGTATGCTTCAAAAGGTAGGAAGTTAAAATGGAGTTCCTGGCCACAGGAAATATTGACAGCTAAAAATCCCCACTTAGTATTTAAAAATATAATATCTTGATATCTTAAACGAAAGCACCCAACACAATGTCTGTCAGGATTTGCTGTGACAGTGGGGGCTCTGGATTAGGCCCTAACTGGCCCAAACTCTAACAGAACTCCCTACCTTTAAAATAATCTTTATTATTAGATCAGAAATGTTGCCAAGTCTATGTAGCTTACAAAGAACTGCAGAGTTCTTCTAAGATTTTGTCTCTTCTTGCTATGTGGTGTTGGCTGACCAAGATCTAATATTAAATACCTGACTGTTTTAGTACCCTTTATTCAGTGTTCATGATGTGACTTTTTAAATGAAGTCTGTGATTTGATACCTAGACATTGTTCAAGTCAATATCCTTGGCTTCTGCGTTATAGAGACAAAAAAACAAAACTTTTTGAACTTGTGTTACTGGCTTTTTGTATGCGCTAAATGGCCATTTGTGAAACTTGACAACATAAATTGTACTACTGATAGTAAATGAGTTTTTTTGCACTAGCCTTTGAGAGCTGTAACACATTTCAGTATTTTTACAATGTATTCTCTGGAAAGTGTGAATCTATTTGTCAGTTCTGAAAAAAATATGTAACAATGAAACCTCAAAAATGTTATGAAGTGTACAGTTTGTGATAATTTTATATTTAAAAAAGACAAGAAAAATCAAAGAGTTCATTTGAAATAATTTTATTCTAATTGTTTCATATGTATTTTGAACAAGAAATAAAGTGATTAAAATGATTCACTTTTTTCTGTCATTCTTACAAAAGAACAGTTTTCAAAGGTCTGTAAAGATCCATGGATTACAATGCCCCCAAGTTGAGCAGCCCTGTCTATATCCAAGGTCTTTTCTTCTCATGTACCTGTTACTTTAAAATTCTACACCTTGAAGCAGCAAAGGATACTTTTGCCACCAGATTTGCAAGGTTCAAGACAGAATGCCCTTGAATGAAAACAATTAAATCAAGTGGCTCCATTATTACTTTGTGCAATTCTCTCCACATTATCTTCAATTTCCTGCTATGATATTGTTTACTGTAATCTTCAAAGTCATTAGACTGTGTTTTAAATAATGGATTAACTATTCAACTTAATATTTTTAAGTATTTAAGAATATTGAACTATCTCACTAAAGAGACACAAGCCTAATTTCCATCTTTCTTCTTTCTAATTGCACAATCATATAGATCAAATAGACAAGAACTTTACCACCATTAAATGGAAAAGAATGACCAGGTATGAATAGGATTTATATTTAAACTGAATTGGTGTTATTGACAACACCTTATGAAGCAATGATGGTCCAGGGTAGACAGGCTCAAGCATGGCAGGTTTTTGCTGGCACTTACAAGGACTGTTTAAAGAGGAAAATGAAGCTGAAAGTGTTCAGTATCAGCTGAGTGTGATCTATTTCCATTCTACCAGATGCTTGAGTTCCATATTACAAACACTGGGGGGAAAAGCAGCATACAAACAACTGACCTTTGGCAGAAATATGTAATTCTCCTGAAGAGAAATTATATATATATATATGTGAGGTTCCCATCCTGTTTCTGATCTCTAATGGCTGAACATTAATTTATCCCAAGTTTTTGCTAAGATATTAAATACAATTCTGTTCTCTGTTTCAATTCAAAAACTTGGTTGACATCTGTGATTGAAAGATTCTGTTTCCTTTGGAAAACTACTTGTCTTTCTCTAGCAAGGGTAATGTCATTCCAGTTTGCCACTGCCTTTAATCTTAATATTCTCTCTCTCACATATAAAATGTTGATTTTCATTAGAGTGATGGGTTCTGAGCATTATGAATATTATAGTTTATTTTGAAAACTTGTCTGTGATTCTCATAGAAGCAACACGATCATCTTTAAGAATTCATTGCATTCTGTGAAATATAATTTCTGCATGAAGTCCTAATCCTTTTGCTTCAGTCACTCCTGAATATATCTTCATTCCTTACAATAATGAAATTTACTAGCCCACAGAGAAGCTGAGCAATGTGCAGCTTTAAATGGTGCAAGAACCAGAAGGAAGCAGACTTGTCAGAAAAACAGAAGAAAGAAAGGCAAACAAAGCCCAGTAAAAAGTATGCATGATAAAATCTTGCAAATTATTGAGTATTCTTGCACACATAAAAGAGCACTATCTTTCAGTCACTACACAAAATATACCACACCTTTAAAAGTGATGCAGAGAAAATCAGGGATCAGAAGGGAATCCAGATCTCCCATCTTCTAGACCATAAAACTCCCATTCCTCTACTTGGACTTGTACTTTGCATGGAATATGTGAGTCTCCCAAAGGAAAAGCATAAGGAGGCAGCAAATGGCTTAAAAATATATGTTTCATAACCTCTTATCCTGCTAAAACACATTGGTTCAGATAAAGAGACAGAAATATGATTTTCTCACAATATTGTTTACTGTGTCATTCTGAAAGTTGAATAAATGCCCTCCTGCTGCTACTGCTGTAGATAACAGAACCTGTTTTTCAACTCAGAAGACAGACACACATATTTTCACAACAAAAGGTCCTGAATGAACTCCCTCCTCTGTGCTGCTTGGATGCAGCTCAGTTGATCACAATGCTGGTTACAGTAATACAAAACATTTTAAAAGCTTTAAGTCTGTGGCATAATAAAGACAGAAACCTTTATCTTTTGTCACATTCTGAATAGCAGCATTTTGGGAGCAGTGCAGGTGCTCTGATTTGCACAAGCATTGATTTTGCTTAACATACCCACCGTTCTTAAATTGATCTATCACTCTCCCCCTTGGAATTTCAAAACGCAGCAATCACAGCCTAAACTCTTCTGCCAAAATGATGAGCATACTCACTCACACTCAGGTGCTTTTTTTACCTTCTCCAGAATATATTTTTAATGTCTTCAGCCTTCAAAAAATAGCAATTCTCTTTGTGTCTGTGTTATACATCCCATGGAATGCATTCCCAGTTAAGGTTACCAGCCACAGTTTCCCCTTTTAATTTCTTTCATAGATGTTCTGTATAAATTCTCTTTGCTCTAGTGCTGTTTCTCAAGAAAAATGGCCAACACAATTGCCTTGCTCCGAAGAGTGAGAATGAAAAGAGTTTGTTTTGTGTCCCAGCTCTAACATAATTTCAAGCCCAGAGCATCTGAGGATCAAAATTGGAGTGACTGAAGAAGACTTTCTGTGAGGTTTTCCATTATGACGTGCTCACTGACTTTCAGGAACTAAGTCAATATCTGAGATTTTACATATTAAATGCTATATGTGATGTTATATAAATATAAAATATTTGTAAAGTCCTAACAATAGTGGGATTGTGCAGACATGCTTTATGCAGAATTGATAGTGTTTCACTCATTGAATATTAATTCAATGAGTAAAACACTATCAATTACCAATTAACCTGGTATTACAAAAAAAAATCCCAAAAAATATTGAAATACAATAATGGCTTTGTACTTAATTATAGATTAAACTAACAGAACCGAACTTGCATTTGGGAATTCTTGACTTTTCAGCTCTTTTTCTGAGCTCTGAGCCCATTAATTCCACAAAGAACCTGCTTAATAAGTTTCTCTGGCCTTTAGCCTTGACCTTTAGAATGTGTTTCCTAAATCCATCTGGTTAAAACCAAGTCAAAACTGGCCTGACCAGCACAGCAGCCAACCTCACAAACCTGGAAGGCATCCAGAGGGATAGCATCAAGCAATTATTTGCTTTCCTGTTGTAGCTTGTGCCTCTGACTTAAACATGCTGAGGTTTAGGCAGTGCCAGGTATTCTAACTGCTAAGGAAACACCTAGCTGGAGAGCATCACCTCCAGGAAGCACACTAGGACAGGGAATCAGCTGGTCTCCTCACTGGAAGAAGTCGGAGCAAAACTTTGGTTAGGCATTGTGGTCACAGGCTTCAAGTTGAAAGTAGGTGTTCCTGGAAATGTATGTCTATTTTTTATTAATAAAATTTTATTCCTAAACTACAGATCAGTTCTTTATTCCTGAAACCTGATCAATTCAATCCACCCAGGTTAAAGATTGGGAACTGAACCTGTCACACAAGCATGAAATAGTGGCAAGCATCAGAAGAAACATTTGCTTATCTCCTTCCCAAGCTCCATGAAATCACTTTTGTATTCAAAACAACTGTCCACTGCAACAACATGAGGGATCATTCTCGTTGTCTCACAAATGTTTTCATTGGCAGCAGAAACTGAGTCATGTGCCCTAGCTGTGGAACAAAGGCTCTTAATGAGATCAGCATAACCATAAATTCAATCACTATTCAGGAGGTCTCAGAGAAGCAGCCTTTGAGGTGAGACAGAAGGAAGAAATCCAGGGTAGATAAGAAAAAGAAAACAAAATATATTGTCAAACTACACCATGTTTGGCTGCTTTCAGCTCGCTCCCATTATTCCCTTGGCCTGATTTTAAAGTGGTTTTACATAAATATCTCTAGCAGGAAAACAAATGTCATTCAGGCATATAAAACCATTTATCTGAGCAGCAGTAGAGCTTGGTTTCTAATTCTTTTAAATGAGAGAAGGAAAGCTGACACTGCCCAGCCATGGTGCCACACAGGGTCTTAGCTAGAGGATTGTATTAATCTCCCTACAGCATGGTAATGCAAGCTAATTTTCATATCCATTTAATTGCATAAAGAACTCACAAGCTCATATAAACTCTGATTGTTTTGCAAGTGCACTGAATTATGTGTAATTTTGACTGACATTGTAGTCTGATAATATTTATGTGTGTGCTTGTCAGCTAGTCAAAATTAGATTTAAATATTTGCATTGAATTCTTACTGAATTTTGGATATTTAAGTTCTATTATGCAGACAAATGCAGGCTGCATGCTCAAGTAAAATGATACCAAGCATAGCTTTCAGAAAACTAATTGAACATCTGCAAGTAATGTTTTATAAGTGCATGCTATATGAATAGCTTAGTCAGCATATTAAGAAATTAAAATCCTTTTGAGTCTATTTTTTTTTTCTCCTACCTCAAGAGCTATATATGTAACTAGGAAACTCACATCCAGATTCTTTCCCATTTGCAAATTAATTTAAATTTCTATTTTGTTTCAGCTAGAGACCATACTTCATCAAGGTAAGGGATTGAAAGGAAAAATGGTATTGCTCCCTTCTAGGCATGCCGCCTCCACATCAATCAGCTCCTGTGCTTCCCCCTTCATGGGTGACATTTAGGTGACTGGATTGAGCCTCACTTCTCCCCCCAGAGACAGAACTTGCAAAGTCCAGGATCAGCCTGGAGCAGTGTAATCTGTGACACTTCATTGTCCTCATGGGGTCTCTTTTTTGCTTCAGAAAGGAAAGCACATGTAACTCTTCTCATAACAAGTTATTATCTTCTCATATCCCGGTCATTTCCATTTGAAATGAAACTTTGAAAAAGCCAAACTGAGCCCTTTCCCTACCTTCTCCAATCCACCACCTTCATGGAGAGCAAAAACTTGACATGAAACCACCCCACTCTGCTCTGAATGACTACACACAAAACACAGAGCAGTTGTAGAAGATACTGTGAGATTCTGCCCTGACTTTCTCCATTGTGTAAGCAANTCTGCCCTGACTTTCTCCATTGTGTAAGCAAGAGCATGTCCTGTCCTCAAAGCAACTGGCTGCACCCAGCCCCTCTGTTCCCTGCAGAAACAGAGTCCCACCAGAACAGCTTTTTTCCTAC
>VYZP01045189.1:0-12312 GCA_013400635.1 Hypocryptadius cinnamomeus
CACCATTTGCTGCCCTACTGTTATAATCTCTTTCAAAAAAAAAAAATTAGATTGGTTCCTCTTTTTCTTCTCTCTTTTTTTGACCCTTGCAAGTCACACCAAAAGTGACTACAATTCCACAAACAAGTCACAGAATTTAAGCAGAAAATTGGCAGACGCTTTCTGACTGCATATTTATTTTGTGGGTGGGACAAGAAGGAGAGTTCTGTGAATTAACAGTGATTTTCTTCAATATGAGTCAATAATTAGCTTGTGTGGCATGCTACTACCATGTAGGCAATCTGATTTTGAAAGTTTTAGGTTGCAAGTTGCTTATGACGATGAAAGACAATAATGAAAATCTTACTTCATTTGTAATGCCCTGAGACATGGCTGCCTATGGCTGTCTGATGACTATGCTCTTCCCAGGGAATGTTTTAAAGAAGACTACGGTTTACAAATAAGAGTATCTAAATATAGTCATGCAAAATTTCATTTTCTAAAGCAGTTAAGCTCCTTTGGATATGAAGTTGAATAGTTTACCCTTCTTGGGCCCTAAATCAATGATCAAAAGGCACAAAGTGTGAGCCTGGATATGCAGTCAGAAAACTGATATATACTACAGACTTGAACTTACAGCTGTTCTGAATACCATTGCAAGGAGCAAATCCTTGTGAACTTCCAATTTATCAGTTTCTTATGAATGAAATATTAATTGGAAGCACATGGACAACAAAGAAATGAAAGAAATTGATATCACTTAATCTCAAAGTCTGATGAACAAAATATGAGGGGTTAGCCCAAACTAGAATCTTGTTCCTGTGCCCTTTTGGGGCATCAGGCGAGGTCGTACGCAGACCTGAACTCCATATATAATCACCTGTCTCTGAAAACAAATCAAGAGATCAAAGATTTTTGTAACACAAGTATCCCTTTTACCAATTTTTAACTATAACAAGTAGATGCTCTTAATTTTTGAAACTCCACCTATCTATGCTGCTACTAAAATTAGCTTTTTTTTTTTGGAGCTGCAACAACTTACTTGTTGGTTTGGGTTTTTTTTCTTTCCAAATAAGCCCTTTAAAACTGACAAGCTTGCTGTTATTCATTTGATAGTCATGCTCTTTATCGTGACTAAGAATATGCAGTAAAGAACAGCATTAAAAGAATGTAAGAAAAATAATTGCACCACTTTGCTGCAGGGCATTTTTGGTGTTTGCAAATCCCAGAACTACAAAACGAGGCTGGAACAATGTAGTATTTTTTCCCTATTTTGAATGTAACTTTTGTGTGTGTGCAGGAGGCAACATAAACACATTGGTGAGATGGGAGTTTCAAGAATAGCACTACACTCACAAAGCCACAGACAAAGAATTGAAGAAGCTCTTCCTAGGACAAAAACTAGCTGCAACTGAAGGTAAAGAGCCGGCACAGCTTTCCAACTTTTTAGTACTAGGCAATCACACGCATCATCTATATTTGAGTCCCAACAAAATGTAAGACAGATGAAGAAGGACATATTAAAGACAATCAAATCTTCATGGGTATTCTTACTGCTATTCAGCTTGTTAGCCATGTCGGCATTCTCCCTGTCAGACAGCCTGGTAGGGCAGACCAACCTGACCAGCAAGAGGCAGTATTAGTAATTACGTAGTTGTGCTTCTTGCCTTCTCACATTGTTCATTGCCTATGTTTTCACATGTACAAGGCAGGACAAACCTTAAGGACAAAGAACAGGTACTGAGGTATTTTTAGGAGAAGAAATATTAGAATTCATAAAACTCTTCTTTCATACATGTTGTGTTATGATTAAGATATGCTTGTTGCCTGCATGACCACACAGAGGAAAGCAGTTCCTCTTTTTCCCACTGGCATCACTAACAATACTTCCTGTGATTTTGGTATTCTGACCTTCCCTTAGGGAAAAGGTGTTATAAGCCGGGAAGGTGGAGATGGGGTATTATTTTTCTGCTGTACTGCCAACACTTGAGCACAACAACTTCTTCCTGGAATTCTCTCCATAGGCAAGGAAGATCCTCAAGAAAGATTATCCTTGCCTGGGGTCAGAAAGAAGCTCTGTACACTCACAATTACTGCGACAAGCTAGTATTGGCTATCGCTTTACTCAGCCTAATCATCAAAATCATCTGAGGTTATCCATGAGAGAACTGAAATACAAAATACTTCTAATAAGTAGAGAGAAGTAATGATGGACAGCCAAGTAATACAGTCATTGTCATGAGCAGAACTAATGAATAGGTCATGTAAGGCAATTTTTTTCCACCCAAATGTCTCAGAACCAGTTCATAATTTAGTGAATGGAATACCTACTTATCAAACTGTATCTATGAGTAACTTGTAGTACCTACATCTTCACATATATGGTTGCAAACATTTTGTCCTCAGTATCTATCCTTTACTTGTCAGAGATGTTTTGGGGGTTTTTTCACATTTGCATTCATCAACCATGCATATTATATGCCATGGTTTGAGCTTCTACTGAGCCATATATGATTTTCAGGAGCTAATCACATCCACTAGAATTATAACTCAAATTTAGAACAGAGGAAAAAAATACAAACCCATAAAAAATACATAAGAAGTTAATTTGTTATGGTACTCTCTGACCTATCCCACACATCTCATGTAACATCCTGCAACATCACATGAATTACTGCTTTTACTAGCATGTTATCTCTTCACAGTATCTATGAAGAACTATAAAAATAATTTGTGAAAGCATGCAGTATCTTCTAGAAAGATGTGAAATTCAGCTTTACTACTCAGTTGTGGGGAATTCAATAGAGTGAATTCAGATTTTTAAATACCAGCAAACAACGAGAAATTGTTTGGTAACATACAGCTAGCAGATTAAATCACAGCTCTATAAAAGCAAACAATTAACGGTCTTAGCCTTTTTCTTACAAAATACCCAGAAATAAAGAAATTATCTAAAATTTTCTGATGTGAGAAAAAGTTTAAAAATTATGCAATTTGAAAAAAAAAAGCCATTGAGAAAATATTACTAGAGTTATTTTCGCTGTACTTACTCTAATGAAGTTTACTTAGAAAAAATTGTACTTTTTTTTAGAAACAGAAGAGTAATGAATCAGGAGCAATGCTATATGCCAGAGTACATCAGTCATCTGAGATATACTGCTGATTCACAGCACTAGTAACTGTGGCAAAATAACAAAAATAAAACTGATAAGGAATACTTAAAAGAATTTTCAAACAATAACAACAGGACAGTGAAATGCTGCATGACAAAAAAACTTAACTACCCACAAAGATACAACTAAAAGAAGCATTCAACCAAACCTGTATGTTGTGGATAGAAAATGAAGACAAAGAGCAGGTGAACAGCAGCTTGGATCAGTGGACATTACGTGTTAAGAAGAGAAATTGAACTCCTATTAAAACCTACAGGGTTTTGGCACAGCATTATCATGTACTTATTATTCAACTCCACTAAATTTCTTGGATTTCTTACTATATTTTCTGATATTTCAATGAGAGAGTTCTGCAATACACTTTTATTGCAATGCAGTCATTACAAGCTGAACTTCAA
The DNA here is from genome assembly GCA_013400635.1 of Hypocryptadius cinnamomeus. Classification (NCBI taxonomy): domain Eukaryota; kingdom Metazoa; phylum Chordata; class Aves; order Passeriformes; family Zosteropidae; genus Hypocryptadius; species Hypocryptadius cinnamomeus. The sequence goes on from VYZP01045189.1 coordinate 3,551, forward strand.
GTTGTTTTACATAGAACAAGTACTGAGTTGTCTCTGGAGAACGCTATTGCAATTTATCTCTGCAGTTTACTTGCATCTTATTTTATCTCTCACCTCTGATACTAATCAGTCATGGCTGCAGGTCAAATCTTTTCGCATTGGAAGCAATCACAATAACCAATCCAGAAGTAAACCAGCCTATAATGAAATTCACTGCCTAGGGCTAAACATAGAGCTAACATGTGTTTAACAAATCAAAGCTTGTATTTATCACTTGCCACTGTTTGTGTCTTTGCCTGTTGGAGGGGAAAAAAACAATTAAGAAGCTGTGCAGTAAAGGAAGATTTATGAACAGCCAATTTCTTTTCAGATTTGTTGCTCTGATACTCAGGCTGCATAACATGCCATTACAGAGTAGCAAAAGATTTAACAGAAACCATTGACAGGTGAATCAGTTCAGAACGCAAACATCATCACTGCAAATCTCAGCTGAAAAATTTACATAAGGCCAAGAGAAGTGCAACTGATGTCACTTATGTTTACAGTTAGATTTTCTAAATGCACACTGAATTATATGGTAAAGAACTGAAATTCTGAAAATGAGGTAATGTTTCTCACCCTAATAGCTAGTGAAGCTGAAAGGCTCCTGTTCAATTCCAGAAAGTGAAAATTCAGGGTTTCCACTGGGTGGGAGGTGATGGTTCCTCCTGGGGGCTCCTGCAGAGTCCCACCATGTGCAATGCAATGCACAGTACCAGGCTCACCAAAAGCGTTCATCTGCATAACCATGCAGCCCCACAAGCCTAGAAAGGTGATTATCCTTTCCTATCATGATAGAAACACAATCACAGAGTCAACTAGGTTGGAAAAGACCTCTGAGATTGAGTCCAACCTATGACTGAACACCACCTTGTCAACTAGACCACAGTGCTGAATGCCACGTTCAGTCTTTTCCATAAACACCTCCAGTGACTCCCCCACCTCCCTGGGCAGTCCATGCCAATGTTTAATCACCCTTGTCGTTAAGAAATTCTTCTTAATGTCCAATGTAAACCTGGCTGGCACAGCCTAAAACTATGACCTCTTGTCCTGTCACCGGTTACCTGGGAGAACAGCCTGCCCCCCACCTGGCTACATCCTCCTTGTAGAGAATAAGGTCCCCCTGAGCCTCTTCTTCTCCAGGCTAAACACCCCCAGCTCCCTCAGCTGCTCCTCATAGGACTCACTCTCCACACCCTTTATCACCTTCACTGCCCTTCTCTGGACCTGTTCCAGCACCTCAGTGTCCTTTCTGAGCTGAGGGGCCCAGAACTGGACACAGCACTTGAGGTGTGACCTCACCNAGAACTGGACACAGCACTTGAGGTGTGACCTCACCAGTGCCAAGTACAGGGGGACAGCCATTGTCCTGGCCCTTTTGGCCACACTGTTCCTGATAAAGTCCAGGATTGCCCTTGGCTTTCTTGGCCACCTGGGCATGCACTGATGTGTGCTGCGGCTGCTGCACATGTTCAGCTGCTGTCTACCAGCACCTCCCCAGCCCTTTCCCACCAGGCCACTTTCCAGCCACTCTGCCCCCAGCCTGTAGCACAGCATGGGGCTGTTTTGGCCAATTTGTTGGACCCTGCATTTGGTCATGTTGAACCTCATGCTCTTGGTCTGGCCCATCGATCCAGCCTGTCCAGGTCCCTCCTCAGGGCTTTCCTGCCCTCCAACAGATCAACACTCTGACTAAACTTGGTGTTGTCTGCAAATCTGTTTATGGTAGACTCCATGTTCTCTTCCAGATCACCAATAAAGATATTAAACAGGACTGGACCCAACACTTATCCCTGGGGGACACCACTAGTGACCAGACACAAAGTGGATGCAGCACCATTCTCCACCACTCTCTGAGCCCGGCCATCCAGGCAGTTCTTAACAATAATGATTGCTTTGAGACATGGCTTTATTACCAGCTTATTTTCTCAAGAGACATCCTAAAAAATATTTTCTTATGAGGAATTTTACTTATACATTTGCAAGATAAAATGAATGATCTGGAAACATGATTTCCATTTACTAAGCCCAAAGCATTTATCCCAGGTGTGATGAGATCAGTAATCTAGTGATACTCTTTTAGTGTCACTAAAGATACTAAAAATAAAAAGAAGCTACTTTTTCTCCTGCACATGCCCAGTCAGATTTTGGTTCAAAAGCCACAGAACACGCTTCCAGCAGGATCCAGCACGATCTTTTCATTGGAAATTCATTATACAATATACCATATCAGCAACTCCTCTGCTGGAGCCTTCAGCTGCAACATGGCTAATAGTAATTTGTCAGTTACAATGTGGTATGTTGTAGGAGAATATTATGGAGATCTCACAGGCCTCATACAGCACGTTCAACACAATCAGATCGTAATATGTAACACTATCTTGGCGTTTTTAGAGTTTCTTGTAACAGTCAAACTGCCCCGTGATCATGCTATTTTATTTGTAAAAGAATGACCAACTCAAACCTGACCCACCCAGAAATATCACCTGAAACAAAACCAAATATTTTGCCCCAAACTTTCCTAAACCCCAGATATATAGAAAACTTTTCATGTAAATTTTTTTTATAACAAGAGACCTAATTCTGCTCACTGTTATGATTTTACTGACTACAGTCAAGTTTTTCCACGATTTATATTCCCTCAGTGTAAGATTAGTCTCAGTGGAGAGCTTAAAAATGATGAAACGAAACTCCTGTTTAAACAACCAAAAGTAATTCTACATAGATTACAAATTCTTTCCTTCAAATTCCTGAATGACAGGATTCTGAAAGGAATGGCATTATGTGCCAATATCATCCCATCTGCCAGTTACAACTAGTTGAAAGTCCATGCAGTATATCACACTACATCATGTAGCAGTAGTTTTGTTTTTACTTAGAAAGGAAGGTTTGTTACAATGAAATCAAACAGGAAGCTGAGTTACACAAACAGCTGAATGGCTTGATCTCTCTCTACTTGCACAAAGTGAAGTGGCATCTTTTGTTACAAGGCACCCAGATCTTGATACCACATTTTGCGTGAAATACTGCCTGTTCTTTACTATAATACCTATTACAGTCATGCTGGGATATTGAATTTCTGTGAATTCAAGGATAAAAAGTGCCCCCATTTCCAAGTCACTACTGATTATTGCTTTGCCATAGCCGTTAACTTTCTTTCAAAAAATGTAAAAATAGGAATTAAACGAGACCAGAGTTAAAACTCTACTACAACATTAAACTACCATGTAGTGTAACATACTTCTCTGTATTTAAGCACCTTTCATTTGCAAGCACAAGACATTGAATCAAGACTGTACTTTAGACTGAGGCAGTTTAAAGTATTTTCAATAATAAAGTCTGGCACAAAGAAAACTGTACTCTAAAGCAAAGACCAAACTTCCAAGCCACTGTTCTTTTTGGATTGGGTATTTTAACATGATCATGCTTCTTAGCACTGAAGTTGGATCACTTCATTAAAACTGGGGTTAAGTCCAAACTTCTAATGAAGCCATCATTATTTAAAATTTCTGGTTTAGGGTGATGAACCTGTAAATATCATCTGTGTGATGACAACCACAGAGTAACATTCTGAGAATAATGTCTCCCATGCCCACAATGCCCCTACTAAAACTTGTCCACAGTGGGTAAGGTGGGCAGCAGCCTTTCTCTCCATCTAGCAGTAACTTGACATTGCCCTCCATCAGTGCAAAACCCAGTGACTTCATACATTTCTCCAAACCCAGCACAGCTACATTCACCAAATTCCATTTTACGACTGGTTTACCAGAAAAGAAAAGAAAAAATTATCAACATTAAAAAAAATACATATTGAAAGAAAAACATTAAAAATGGGTCACTGACTAATGGGACTCCAGCTTGAAACATGCCAAGCCCTAATTTCCACTAGTTTTGAAAATATAAAAGATTAAAGAATCTAAAATCAAAGGCTTTACTGAAATGGACTATTCATTGCCTCTGACTGTGGCTATAGACAACACTACAGATCATACTTCCAGATCTCACAGAAACCCGGCAAATTTGTCTACTTTTCACAAAGTTTCAGCATTGCAACGTGGAGTGAAAGGCATAAACTGAACATATCCATAAGTCACATTGTTCTCCCACAGGACAATGTCCAGAGACTCTCTGTGTATTTTCTCATTTGTTCAAAATGTCTGTGCTAAGCATACAAAATTATGTCATCGTTTGGTCAATGCAGAGATACTATTAGCTTTCCTTTTGCAAATGTATTTCCTTTGCATCTAAGATAGTCTGTCACATTTACCTTTGAAGCAAAGTTACATTGGTCAATTCCCTAGGAAGCACTCTTCATTAATAATTTCAAACATTCTCACTATCTATCTCATCTATGGGAATATCACTACTCGGCCTCTGGAGATTATATTATTTCGATTCCTTCGGTACTATGTTGTGACTAGAATAATTAACTTCTGGTTTAATTGTTACTAATGACTGGACTCTCTGCCCAGGCACTGTGTACAGCAGAAACATTGGAGGGAATTCTCAGCATTGTTACTGGTCTTGCCCCAGTGCTCCGGCAGAGCGCAGGGGAATGTCTGTGCAGTGTAAAGCCAGCCCCAGTGACTCTATAGAACCACAGCACATGCATGCACTCGCTGTGCTTGCAGTTTGGCCATACTGCTCAGTCTTTCTATGACCCAGTGAGAAGGCTATTGATGTGAAAAAGAGGCTTTTGTTTCTGTATTAATTACAGAGTATAGTCTTTGCATGTTTTTTGTGGAAATTTCCTTCTCTATTCTTCCTTTGCCAATCTGTTATTAAGAACAGGCAGCCTTTGCTATTAGACAGCCAGATAAGATATGAGAGAACAGACCATTAGATTAATACAAAAACATGTAAAGTCATATCAACCATTTTGTCCTTTTGTATTCTGTCCCCTCTTGACTGAATTAGACCCTCACCTACTAAGACCTCAAGACAAATAAGCAGCCTGTCCTTCCTTTTGTGTTTAAGCCTGCATACAGACTTCCTCCTTAAGCAAACACCAACGCTGCTTCATAACTGGGTCATGGACCAGTGCAGAAACCCGTCACATTCCCTTTCCCATTAGCCTTTGTATTTCAGATCCAAGCACCACCAAGCTGGCAGACTAGCACTGTCTTTAATGTAACTTACAGAAAATTAAAAAAACAGTCTCTAACATTGCAGAAAAATGTTTCACTATGAAAAATAACAGTCTTTGCATTTTTTGGACTACCTAGTGGGCAGCTTTTTACTGTGAATAGCAGCTTATGCAGTATCACACTGTAAAGCTCACATATTTTTATACATGCTTTCTTGTTCCAGAGAGATATTTCCTGTTTCACTTGGTTTTCAACAGTAGGTGTAAGAATACTACCTGCTTAAAAGTGTATTTCATACACTGCGGCTGAGTACAGACTGAGCACCAGGTGAAAGCATCTGCATCTCTAAACGCAAGCCAGGCTTTTAAAAGCACCCAAAGAAGTTATTATTTTTCACCAGGTTTACTCCTTTAATAGTTACCCATTGAAATGTGATTTATATGATCATCCATCTGAATATTTTCATGCTTAACTAGGAAACTCCTTACTTCTCTGCATTTGCACGCTTATTCATTTAAATATGGATGTCTCTTTCATAGTTCGGATCAATGTTGCATTTATCTCCTCTTCAAATTTCATTCTTCTATAATTTCACATTTTTGAAGACACTCTAAATTACTGGGTAATGGTTCTGAATTATATTTGCTAAGGGTGTAATTCTGCCAGTTTTACTCTAATTGTTTTACCTCAGACACAAGGTCTTTGATTTGAAGGAGACCAGTTGCAAGGTAACATACAATATGCAGCGAGAGTAAAGATGATGGATTTGGGCCCTGACTGCTTCCCTCAAGAGGATTTGCTGCAATGAAGATATTTCTGTTTGACAGGTTTATTGTTTAACATGCAATAATTTAGGATAGCAATGCAAACTTCCCCTGCAGTTCCACACTATAGATTCAAAGGCCATATGGACTGAAATGCACGAAGAGGGAAGAATGGATTTCTCAATCTGCTCTGTTTAAATACTATTCTCTTTTTAGCATGGAAAGCACATTATTCCTGTTTAAAAGAGGAAAAACATTGAATTAACAGAACAAATTCCCTATAAATACCTATCTTCTTACCTTCACATTGTAAATTGTTTTACTGAACGCTGTAAAATTTAAACACATAAATGGCAGGATTAGGGCTTAATTATTCAAATAAATATTTGTAGATTTACAAGATGAAAGGTGTCCCATTAAATAAATAAACAAACAGTAATGTTAATTAATAGCACGACATTATAAACAACTAATTTTCAGTATTAATCTGGAAATTAATTTACTATCATATACATTTTGGCTCTGGTTACAGATATCACATTATCAACCTACTTCATCTTAAACTGTGAAAGTTATTCTACAGTCTAGTAATGAAGTCAGCATTCATGGATTTGCAAAGATAGGATAATTACAAAACCCATGAAAAGAGAAAAGTATTCTAATAGGTAATGATTTCCTGGAATATCCAAAGATAAACCAGGTAAAATTCAAAAAATGCCAAAACGTTTTACTTTAAGTTTTGAAACTCTTGCTGAACATGGCAAAAGTAACATAAGAGCAAATAAAATTAAAAAATGGCACTGCATAGATTGTAGAATTATTGCACATGTTCCCATGCTGCTGACTGAATCTTTGTGTGTGTGAACAAACTAGTCGTCTTTCATTCTGCCCAACATGAGAGATTTCATTACCGTCTTTGACTTCTGAGGTTGGAAGGCAAAGGAAAGCTGAAGCTCTTGAAGGTAGATTTGATTTCATTAAAAGGGTATTTTGAGATTAGTAATGACACTTTTAACAGAAGGTGTATTTTAAGAATCATTTTACTTTTGCCTCTGTAATACAGAGACTTAAGGGCTTTTTCATATTTCCAGAGTCAAAATGCGTAGAAGAAAGTTTCTGTTATGTTTCCTGCCTTTCAAGGGATTGTTAAATGATCTCAACAATATATAAAGCAAGTTACATGCTGGCAACATGTAGCTTATAAGAAGTAAACAAAGTATCTCTGATACTTTATTATTTCTTACCTCCTTTTTCACAGGATGTCAAGAGACTTGACAACTGATGGTCTGCAACTGTCTGGGATTGGCTAATGGATTGTGAATCATTCGTTTCAAATGAATGTTTTAGAATAAATGGAGAAGCGGGAATCTCATCCAAATTATTCTGGAATAAAGAATGCTGGTTTAGGCACATAAGAAATGTATTGATTCCACTTGCTTATGATAACTTACAGCTGTGATCTCATAGAGAGCAACTTGTTATTTTCCAAGACTCTGAAACATCTAATGCTAGATTTCAGTTACACAAGATTCTTGTGGCTTTCAGCAACATTGACTTAGCACCCATGTCACAAACATTTGTTTACTTTTTTCCATTTAACTTATTTATCCCCTTTCCTCATGCAGTTAAATCATAGCATGCACTGTATGCTGATTTCCTCTCATAGTTAATTTGTATCTTTAGAAAAAGCTATAGGAAGGTATTAATCTGCTTAACATTTCTAAGTACATCATCCAAGGGATTTTGTTTTTTTAATCTTACATATGCTCAGCAGAGTTACTGGCAAAAACTGTACATTTTCTCCATTTCATCCTTTCAACATCAAATGGTAAGCAGCAAAAATTGGATCAGACTTCAAAGACTATGCTGTGCTCCAAGTCACAGAGCGACTCCTCCATTTCACATATTGAATTCGAGCAGGATATCAAAGTGCTACCAAAGAACCTCAGGTCCTTACTAAAAAAGAGTCTCTAACATCTGTAGAAAGTGAAGTGCACAGACAAATCACCTCAGGGAGCAGCTAGCATTTATTCTCAGCAGCAAATTTCCAGCCTTTTGATTCTCTTATTCACTGTACCTCCCTGTCTCTCTACAGAACTAAAGTTCTTAGCAAGCAGGCTTTTGTCTCAAAGACTTCAAAACATCACTAACGGTTTCATGTTCAGATGGCTATGCCAAGCAGACATGAACACATTGCAGAACTGTGGACTCAGGAATTTGAAGTTATAATGGGATGTTGTTTTAGAACATAAACTTAGTACTACCTTTTTAGTTTGTTTGTCAAGAAAATCAGGCACCACGGGAGAAGACTGGTTACTGGTTTGCTGCCTAAAAGCAAACAAAAAGAAAAAATTTAGTTTAGATATTGTAATTTCTTCACTCTTATAAAAGGTTACTGGCATACACACTTTTTTTGTTGATTTTCCCTTTTCTCCCTCCCCCAATTTCTAAATATGCACATACAGCCCATTCAGAAAAAAACCCAGACCAGTCCCATTTCCTCTTGCTAGAAAGTGCATACTGTCAAACACAGCAACAGGTTATGAACAATGAATTTGGCATTAAAAATCTGTGCGTCTGTACAGATGTGTAAAATGAGTTTACAAGAATTCAATGAATTGAAGTAATGTATTAATTTGTTAAGATTTTACATTAAATATTTTTTCCCAGGACTGTGAAAAGCTGTTTTCACCGAATTAAAACTTAGACACTCAAAATTTGATGGATGAGCAAGAAGTGAAACACATGTGCTCTCCTAAGGCCATGTGGGTTAAAGAGAGAGCAAGAAGTAAGATGTCTTAGATTCTTTGTCTATATCTGTTACTATTTTACCATCACATTATGTCCCCATAAAAATATTAAAGGCCAACTCCTACTTCATTAATGCTGATTA
>VYZP01045190.1:5926-66935 GCA_013400635.1 Hypocryptadius cinnamomeus
GGGCAGTGCCGGCAGCCGCTCCGCGCTGCCCCGCCGCCGTTCCGGAGTGACTCGGGCCGCGCCTCGCCGCCTTTCAGCGCGCAGCCCCCGCCCGCCGCCGGCCGCGCCCCCCTGATGTCAGTGTGCCTCCGAAATCCCGGCGTGGATTCCCCGCCCTCCCGCCGGGAGCCGCTCCCGCGCGGGCACCGCCGTTCCCGCGGGCCGCCAGGGAAGGAAGGAGGGAGGGAATGAAGGAGGGAAGGAGGGAGGACCTGCCTCTCTCCGGCCCCGGCCCCGCGCTGTCCCGCAGCCGCGGCTCCTCCCGGCCCCGAGGCCCCGCCGGCAGAGGGAGCGCCCCGGGGGCTCGGCCCGGCGGAGCTCGGAGCTGCCCGCTCCGCGCATGCTGTCCCCGCCTGCGCTCGGCCGGGCGGGCAGAGCTCATGGAGCTGCCGCGGCACCGCCGGGCACTGGGCTCTACTGAAGGGTTGAAGTTCTGCCATGCTCCTCTGACAGCGTTCCAGAGAGATTCTTGTCTGTGTTTTACCGTCAGCGCCCTTCAAGCCAGGTGGAACAGCCCTTCCTTTAAATTCACAAGATATTTTCTGCTTCTTTCAGTCTATTGCAGAGGCAGCTGCCGAGAAGAGCATTCCCTCTTGTCATCCTGCCATGAGATAGGAAGCGGCTCTTCCCACCGTTTTACGGCTGACACTGCAGCACCAGAGATGATACGGGTTATCGACCCTGCTGTCACTCTCCCGCCTTTCCAGCCCTGCCTCGGCAAGGTCCCATCCAAAGCTCGCCACTGCATCTCTGCCATGGTGCCAAAGAGATACAGGGATGCTTTCCAAGCCAGTAGTTTTATGGCCAGATATTACCTTTTACGTAAGATTTTTGGGGGGTTGGTTTGATTTTCTCAGCGAGTGGAGTATTTAAACAAGCCACCACAAGAATATGGGAAAGTGATGTAAAGCACATCCAAATCCTGAAAATTATTTCATAACAACATGTAAAGTATTGGAATAGTTGAGACTTCAGTACTTGGCTAAACACCACTCAGCCTTAAGTTTATCTGAAACATACTAACAATCTTTCACAAAAGAAAAAAAATATTCTCCAACCTTTTGCCCCAAAGAAAATAAGTATGCGCTAAGGATATGTGGAGCTGCTTAGCAGGAACATACATCCGAAAGCAAACAATCCCTATGAACAGGATTGTACCACAAAGGTGGTACTCGGTGACAGTCTGTGCACCCAGCTCACACTCATGGATGTAGCACAGTTGTTTTTCATTAAACTTGACAAAGGTTGGAAAGAAATCACCTAAACTGCATTTTTGAAATTTCCATCCTTATGCACAACCTTTACCTGAACCATCTATTTCTTTACGAAATAAAATTTGCATGCATTAGAGGTTCTATACTGAACACTAGGATACAGTACTAGTGGTAGTGTGACTCCTAATACTTCTGAGTTTGTAATTAACAGATTGCTGATACAGATAAACCATAAATACCATTCTCCAGTGACAGAGGCTCAAAGGACAAACAATGGCATAAAAATCCTTGGTGTGGAATAAAAGTATTCTAAATCAGCATTAATATTGCCGTGGGATTTAGAAAGGGTGGCTGTCCACCAAAAGCATTCTCAGGCACACCTTGAGCACAAAGCACAAAACCATTTTCAGTGAAATCCATCTGAAAATTTTGGAACCTATAAGAGTTGCAAAAACCTATGAAGAGAAAAAAAAAAAAATCCAACTGAAGAACCAAAATTACTAAGAAAAATTTAAAAAAACATTACTCCTGCAGAGTAGTCTTAGTGGTGCGAGTTCATCTTGGAGCCTTTGGAAGTAGCAGGGCTCTGTTCTCACAGAAGTCCATATACATTTTTCCTAGGACACGACCATAAAAACACCTCAATGCCTCTCCTTTCACATCTCTAAAGCCAGTACCACCTTAAAAAACCTATGCCAAGTGTAAGAGCTTGATTTTAGAAACATAATACCGGGCTTAAATGGGTCAGTCAAATAACCAAGAGTACTGGCAGGTGTTCACTATCACCTGGCACCTGAATTAATACTTCACTGAAAGAAGGGAAAACCCTCCAGTGATATCCAAAGGCTCTCCACAGGCTCAAGCAAACATTCCTGTACCTTACAGAAGTCCATCTCACTAGATTATTCCTTCCTGGAAATTATAGCAGTGAGAAGTTCTGATTAGAAAAAGGAGAGCTACATTCTGGAGAATGAACTGGAACCTATGGCTACATGCTGGCACAGCCTTAATTTGAGGATTGATGCACAGGCAGGAATCTGATGCAACCAAGTTATTTTCTACCTCCAAACCATCATCTAGAGGTGGCTCAGCTGACACCAAGTCAATAGAGACCAGCCCTCTATGCCTGAAGTAAATCCTTCAGAAAAACCTGCCAGAATGGGGTTCAAGAGACTGAATGATGGCCAAGAGCAGTGATCCAATCCCTGTTTCCACTTTCACTTTGAGGATCAGGTACTGGAGATAATCCCCACCTTCTGCAGTCAGATGCTACTTCTCCCTCACAGCAGCCTGAGTGCCAGAAGGTGCATTGGACAGAACAAAAGCACAATCCATCCTTAGCTTTTTGTTTGGTTTTCTTCCTAATCCACACCTAGAAGCAATTTTTATCTTTAGGTGGCTTAAGTGACCTTTGTAAAGATGCACTGGATAAACTGTGATCCTCCCACTATCAGTAACAACTATTTCCATGGTGCATCCCTCCTCGGAATATTACTCTATTTTTCCCTAAGCAGCATCTCTTAGCCTTGCTAAGGCACAAATCCCAGTCCAGAAGGAAGACACACATTCAGCCCCAGTCACAAAGCCAACATGGCTTTCAGGAGACTCAGCAGGGGAAGTGTTTCCCTTTATGCATGTTACTTGTCACTTCATAACCAATCTTCACAGCTGCAACAACATTTCTAAGGTAACAGAGGAATTCAAAGGCAACTAAACACCCCCTCCATTAGCATTTATAACAAAATTATGACCCAAATTGTTGTGCCAGTCTTACCTGCAGCATGTGTAGGTCAGGTACTTCCCTCACCAGTGGTGATCTCGCAGAGGTGGCATCAGGAGAACTGACTGGAACCTGCAGCTCCCCAAAGCTTTGTGTGTCAGCAACTTTGAGTTTGTGTCAGGTGGAACTTTGTAGTTGTCAGTGCTTGAACAGTCTCAGAAACTCTCAGTGCTTGTTGGGACAAGACCAGCATAACTAATTTTTTAACACACCACTAGGCCTATATATACTACAAGGCAAGAGGAAATGACCTCAAGCTGCACCAGTGGAGACTTAGATTGGGGATCAGGAAAAATTTCTTCACTGAAGGCCCTGGAACAGGCTGCCCAGGGAGCTGGCTGAGCCACCAGCCCTGGAGGGGTTTAGAAGATGTGTAGATGTGGTGCTTAGGGACTGGTCTAGTGGTGACTTGGCAATTCTGGGTTGATGGCTGGACTCAATACCCTTAAAGGTTTTTTTCCAACCTAAATGATTCCATGATTTAAAAGCTCTCCAACAAACCAACAGAAGCTATGGAACACTGCTGTAATAAAAAGTGCTGTGGGCATTTCTCAGCAGCTCTCATGAAATCTTGCAGGCCCTGGCTTAGGCTGGTGCATGAGATGAATAAAGCTGCTCCCAAGAGCCAAACACTAGGGGTGCCGTGGTGAAGGCATACCTGACACGTACAGTGAATCACTTCAGCATAAGGAAGAGAAAGCGAAGGCTGATGTGGTAGCGTTTCCCATCACACTTTCTACCAGACAGGTTGACCTTTATCTGAGATCAAAGGCACGGGTGGCTGGGGATTTCTTCAGCTCCTGTGCAGGGGCTGTTCTCAAAGCTCTCTGAAGGCGCAGCCCGTGCGCCGCTGCCTCTTGCCGTCACCGCTCGGGCTGGGGAAAGGCACACAGGAAATCCTCAGTTACAAATAGAACCTGTAGTTTTCACTTCAGGAGATAACATCAGTTTTTCTTAGAGGCAGAGGAGACAGTAAAAGGCAGCAGCCAGGCAAACCTCCAAGAACAAAGGGACGAACCTCGAAGTGAACCTGCCTCATGAACATTTGAATGTGGAATCAAAGCACCGGGGAAACGCTGCAGAGAGAGGGGTTTAGTCTGTGCCCAAATTAAACAGGAAGAAAATGCCAAGGTCTGTAAAATAGGCTGAGAGTCTGAGAACATACCTTCCCTTCCCCATCTCCTGCATTGTATCAAAGAAACCAGTGTTTTCCTTGGGTAACCACAGGCAAAACTGCACTCTCCTAAGGGTAGGCCACAGCAGGTCTCTTCATTTTCCACCACTCCTTTGACATGCAGGCAACTCTCATTCAGGTACCTATAGTTACTGTTTTCTGATCAAGTTTAATCTTCCTTGGAGAACTGCCTCTCTAGCCTTCATGTGTAGCTGCTACATGGGTTGCCTGCATGTGCACAAGATATTCTAAGCTACTGACCATATCTTCCTTACTTTGCATTGATTGTTAACTATTTTAGCTAATATGACTCCATCTGCCTGTATAAACAGCTTTGTGAAAAAGGAAAATTGTCATTATTGTTGAATACCAGTAATAACTTGCTCTCATCTACCATAAATTATCTCCAAGTCCTTGTCTCCTGTCCTAGTGCTGAGCAAACTGCCTTTTCCATTCCACTGAGACACAATTCCTTGCACAGACACAAACCTTTCCCATTTCTGCTGAAGAAGTGGCCGCTCCCCAGGAGCAGGCTGCCTTACTGGGGGAAGAGGAGAAGCTCTCTGCTAATTTAAATACATGGCTCTGTGCATGTTTTTATTATCTAAGCACTTGTGGCGACTCGGGTGTTAGCACAGCTCCAGGAATGCCTCCTGTTTATCAGGTTGTGCAATCTGTCACTGTCAGCTGAAGGAGGTCTCAGGAGCAGCGTTTCTAATTTGATTTGAAAATATACATGGAAACCTGAGCCTGCTTTTAGCAAGAATGATGGGGTTGGCCTAATGAACACAATCTCTCTTGTCGCTCTCAAGAACAGTGTCAACAACCAAAGTTTAGGTTCCCTCCATGGCTGAAGCAGCTTCTGTGGGGAAGCAGTAGCCTCAAATCTGTGTTGTGTTCTTGGTTCTGCTTTACCACTGAAAGACATTTCAGTACAGGCAAATGCAAACAGGGAGGAAGTTCTTCCATGGATCTCTTGAAGAGAAGTTTGCAACAGGCAATTTTTTTTTCGTGGCAACTTCTTCCTCTGAGCCTTCATACACTCGTGTGGTACCAAATGGTGCTAAAGAAAGTGTGTATCTGGAGAGCCAGTTCTCAGACAGCTCAGAAGTTGTCACTGCTTTCCCACCAGAAAGCGGCTACAGGAAAAGGAACATGTCACAGGAGCCACACAGATTTCTGGCCACAGCATCATCCACTTCAGTATTTACAGATTTTAACTTCTCAGGGAAAAAAATAAACAGCCCCACTCCTTTCTTTTAGTCTTCTATTGCAGAAAAGATAAATCTCTTGCCACAAATCTACAATACTACAGTGATGTCACTTTGCCACATCCCAATGAGAGAGTGATAAAATAACGTGCTATTAACCTCTATTTTTTCATCCTTTTCCCATTTTCTGGGTCTTACTTTTCTGACAGATTCTGCATTTGGCAATTCAAGTATAAAGTGCCAAGACACCCCCTACATGTCTGATGTGGTTTGTTGTACTGTAGAACAGCTTGCCAGGCACATCTTGGAATTTTGCTCCATAGTAACAATGACCTGCCAAGGAATATTCAGTGTCAAGGGCTGGATTCTGTTCCTGGGGAAATCAAAGTTAACCTTGGTTCCCTTTGAGACTGAGGAAGTCAGGAGACTTTAGTATTTTGGAGACAGTGTAAAAAATAATATCCATCAAGAGCCTATGGGTTGAAAAAGTGAGATTTCTCCCACCAAAAAGGACTGGGAAAACCCTTGACAGTGAAGAACAGAAACCACACATGCCCCTGCACATACTGTCACATTGCTGATGAAAAACCCCCTCATTTCCATCAGGGTGGGAGACAGACTGCTCTAGTTCCACACAAGCCATGGAGAAAGCTTGCACTGCCTCTCCTGCTGGCTCCCACCCAGGAGGACATGTACAGACACACACTTAACACAGGGAGGTTGTGACACCAGAAACTCTGTGTTTGTGTGTGTTGGAGGGGTGGTCCCTCTTTTAGATTCCCTCCATGACTCTTTATTTTGAAACCACTCCTGGGATTCTTTCCTGAGAACGATTCTTTCCCTGATCAATTAAACATGCTGTCTTTGAGAAGCCAGGGAATTTCCATCTACAAAGACCACATCTATTACTGAAACATACCCTGTTTAAAGTATCTCAAAGCCTAGTCAGGATCTGTCTCCATTGCCTCCCAAGTTCAGTAGTTTTGAAATCTGTGCAGAAAATGGAATTTCCTCCTAAATTAGCCTGCCCACTAGCCTTCCAAAACACTGCAGTGATGCTGCTGCAAGGTGACATTTCTTGGAGCAGCACTGTAATACCAAAGCATTCCCGAGGGAGGGATTGCACTGTTGTCTACAGCAATCTTTCCATAGATTTTCAGTAGTATAATCTACTGAATCTAGTATCTAATTCAGATACTAAAAGAAGTATCTGAATAAAGATATGACAAGTGTGCACAGTTGAAAAACAGAAAACACATATATTAGCTTAGAACTGTGGACATCATTGCCTGGCTGAACTCAGTGTTTGCAGCAATTCTCTGTTTATTAAATGAAAAGAAAAAAAAAAATCCCTGACAACAATTCCCTAGTGGGTTCTAATCTTTTCTACATGGAAGGCCAGACAGAGACCTCAGAGTGTTCAAGAAAGGTCATCTTCAGCACCAGCAGATATTGAGGTCAACTGCTCAGCTATTATTTATGTCCATACCACTCAGAGTAGTGAAATAGCTGTCACCACCTGGCTGGATTTCAGCTCTGTAGAGGGCAGTTATCAAAACCTAAACATCAATCTGTTAGAACTTCTACACCACTCTGTTCTCATAGCAAACCAACATGACTTTTCTAATTCTCCTCCAAGTGTCCCACTTCCAGAAAATTTAAACCTTTATGCACCTTAAATCAGTATTCAATATATTTTACCATATTCTTTGAGTCTTTGCTGCAGGTATTGTACAGGGGGGAAAACAAACAAACCAACACCACACCTTCCTTTTACCCTTTTATGGTTGAAAAGACATGGAAAAGATCTCTCACCACAAGCCTACAGGAGCACAGCAGCTCAGCAGTAGCACTACTCGTATTTCATCACACACCAACAGTGTGAAACACGGGAAGCAAATGGAAAACAACATTTTGGAGCTGGACTGATGTCAAGAATTACCTTTCAAAACCATCTGCTGTTTTTTTTTTTAAAAACTTGCCATGAAAAAACAACAACTTTGAGTCAATTACAAACACTCCTGTAGATTCATTAGCTCCTGCAGACTTAAATTTTCCAGGGTGCCAATTGCTATAAAGTGAAAGTGCTCAGCACTTCTTAGGAAGACACAAAAAGATCATTTGCTCAAGAGTTCTTTCTAAGGCAGGAAGGGACAATTCCTACTGTCAGACCTCTCTGGGCAAAGAGAGGCTGAAAGGGAGGATCATGTCAGCAAAACCAAGCTGAGATGCCTGAAAACTTCCAAGGCATGCATTTTCTAAATCACATCCCTCTTTCCACATGCTGTTAGGTATTAGGATACCCATATATATCCTAGTTTGTGTTTATAGAGATTCAAAGTTAATGTGAGAGATGTAGTAAATGTGGAATTATTCCCTGTCTGCTCCTTGAGGAACAGCTAAACCAGCCCTACTGTTCCTGTTAAAGGTAGCTTAGACAGGAGACAGTTGGTCCATCAGCTCTGTTTTTAAAAAGACTGAAAAAGATACTTTCTCAGTGTATTTCATGACAGGATAGCTCAGCCAAAGCCCACAAATGTAACTGCATTACTTGTTTGTTTGAGGAAACTTGCCATGTTCCAAATCACCTCCACATCATCAATATTTTCAGTGCCAGCAGCTGCTCTGCTGAATTGTGTAGAGGAAAACAATCCTTCCTGGCAGGGAATGGGAATGAAGCAGCACAACAACACCTCTGTTAAGAGAGATGACTTCCAAAGGTGTCACAAGAAGAGCTGACTAGGACACTAGTTCCAGGGAAGGAGGAAGGTGGAAAGGATAGAAGCTGACAAGAGCTCAGTAGGAGTAGATCGACACAGTTGGACTGATGTTTTGTCAGAAAAGTGTAAAAAGCTTCTTTCACATTTCACAAGGGGATTTATCACTATAATTCCTCTGTTTTCAGCAGCTTTCCCCCTGTATCCAAACACCATGCTTGAAAGCACTTTGTTCCAAGTTACTCTCTGCTGGGAGGTAAGTGAACACCATCTATGCTGAGACAGGCAGTGACTGAGCTCCTGGAAAACAAGCAGCCCTGTGGCATAGCCCGTATCTTATTGTATCCATTACTTATTAGCAATGATTAAATTAATTGCTGTATCTGTAAGCAACTAAGAGAGGCTCACAGCACCTGTGCTGAGGGGGTGGCTTGGTGGGAAAGGCCCAGGAAGGAGCAAACCTCCCTGTGTCCCTGCTCCGAATGTGCCATTGCAGAAAGGCTTTGGCCAGGCTCCATTCTGTTCTTACTCTGTGTTTCTCTGTTTCCCCACCCAACTTCACACAAATTCTTACAAAGGTTATGTACAGACTTGTACAAAATGGAGACTGACATTGGCTCTTGGAGGGTTTCCCAGAGCAAGTTTAACAGAGATTATATAATACATTACATCTGTGTTGGTTGGGTTTTTTTTATTTTTAATATAGATGTTATTACACTACCAGTTTGTCCTTCCTAGCTTAACCCTCCAACCACCCTTTCAAAACAGTTCATTATGTTCTGCAGAGATTAAAAACCTGAGGTTATGATGTGAGTTTTGTTTCCAGCCCTCGCTTAAGACAGGACAAGTGTGTTACAACTGGAGGGACTCAGCAAGTGACAACCACCATTATTTTCCTTCCACACACACACTCTACTATCAAAGTCATGAGAGGGGGAACCTTAATTGATGGAACAGTGGAATTTTAGAGCTAACACACAACTTTACTTCTATATCCTATTTTTAAATCAGAAGTCTCAAAGTAGTCTGCACAGCTTGGGCTCAATTTCTGTGGCAGTGACCCTTCCTCCCAAGACAATCCAGCAGGATAAATCCAGCTTAAAATCACAGGGCACTTATTAAGGATATTGAGTATTCTCAAAAAAATCGGGCTAAGTCACATCCTAATAGAACTGACTGCAAGATATAAAGTCCAGCTTTGTGCAAAGCTGTCTCCAAGATGCTCTTCCTGTTATTGCTGCTGTGGGTTTTCCTTCTTCTCCACCTCATTGTTTTTCTTGTGGAGTTTAGAAATTAACAATGAGCAGACAGAGGAAAGGAGGAAATTTTTCACACATGCTTTCTACTAATTTCTTTTCTTCCCCACCTCTCCTCAGATTTTTATTCCCCCAACTTTTCCTCTTCTCATTGAGAAAAGGGGGAAAATTCCCCTCCTCTCTCTTGATACCATTACTGGACCCTAAATTTCTGAAAAAATCAGAAGAGAAAGATCTGTGTCTTACCTTTTTTGGTTCTGAAGTAGTCTCTGCCACTTTCTATATACCTCAAGTGTCTGAAAGAGTCAGGCTCCAGAAACACACCTGCTACTCCAGTGCTGATGGGGTTAACGAGATCAAAGCCAGACTCCACTTTGTGCTTACCAATGAGACACTTCCTACCACAGGCTAGGGTGACTGCAGCCCTCCTTCAGCTCACCTAAATCAGCATCAAAATAACACAAATCAGCCCCTACTCTGATTAGAATCAGTATTCCCACTTTCTGTCTCCCTCCAACTCCATCAACCCCCAGGCATTTCCACAAAAATCAGTGATGAATTCCAGGGTAACTTTTCTAATTCACATGTTTATTTTCAAGCATTTTCTCCATCTGTCCCCTCTCCCACCCTCCTCTCTGCTGTCCTTAATCAGTAAGGGCTTCATGTGCTCCAAAGCCAGCTCTTACCTCCTCACCCAGCAGACAAAGTGATCCCAAAATTCAGCTCCCCAACAGCCAAGTAGGTAAAGAACAGCTCTCCCAACATCTTCTCTTAAAGTCTCCCCAGCCAGCCAGTGCAGGAAGGGGCCTAACAAAGCTGTATGCAGCCAATTGTGTTATCAGGGCACTTGGCACTACCAGCTGATCCTTGATTACTATTCATCCCTCGGGAAAATAAAACACCCCTTTGTAGTAAAAGTGTAACCGGTTACTATGAGGCATTACACATTAACAAAAGCAGCTTTTTACCAAAATCACAGATGATGAAAGCCTGGAAGTGGAATCAGACCAAGGTAACTGGTTGTTTCTGAATGTTTCAGATAGAAAGCTGACAGTTTAACCAAGATTTTCTCAGTGCTAAGAAGAAAGTAGTGGGCGAGTTGTGTCATGTATTTGTAGATAAAGTGGTAGTGAGTTCTGTAAAACAAATTTTAAGGATAAAATTGTAGCAACCTCTGTGGTGCAGCATCCTACATATGCTACTGCCTGCACTGCAGCAACCTCAGTTTTCACAGGGTCTTGAATACTTTTAACAGCTCTTTTTATCATTTTTGTGCTTTTCTTGAAATCCACACAGACTCTTTTGATATGCTTTCAGATTTTCCTTTTCTTTTTTTTTAATGTAAGAGTACAAATCATTAAAGAGCACAGTTATCTGAAAGGCAGACTTTTCACTAGGCAGAAGGCTTGGTGGAATAATCCCTACTTAGGTGGTGAGGAAGCATTCCAGAATATTAAAGGATTTGTTTGTTTGCTAATCTACTTAAGCACCCATAGGCTTTAACACCCACAACTTGTGTGCTTTAGGGATCTCTCATGTCCATGGCCACTCTCACTGCCACAGCTCTGCATTAAAGCTGCAGATTCAGACTGCAAGCTGCTGATGGGACACCTGGAAAGAGCTGCATGGCTTTGGTCCACACACCCACAAATCCTGCTCCACATTCCTGCATTTTAGGTGCAGTAGCAACGCACAGGTCACTCTGCTTCTCACATCCTGTGCTCCTGCATCCCAGCCACCCAACTCTGGGACAGGACAGCAATCCAAGCACCAGGAGCCCCCTCACAGGCCCTGCAAAGGAGGCTGTGTGAGCACTTTTCACACCTTCAGCTTGGGGAGAACTCGCTGACAGGGAAGCAGGGTAGCTTTAAAGGCATTAAGTAGAGCGGGCTTGGTGTAAGCAGCTGCCCCTGTGTGAAATCCGAAGCTCTTGCCAGCGGTGGGGAGGAAAGACATGACCTCATTATTCCACAGCCCAGATAATCCGTTCCTGGATAAAGTGAGAGCTGACAAGTGTTTCACCTTGAACGTTATCAAAGCCCTTTCCACACTTGGCTGATGGCAGAGCCATTTTACCAAACAGGGATGTGAAAACTCCTCAGTGTTAGCAAAAGAGATTAAAAAAATCCCTGGGGTGCATGGTTAATGCCACACACACAGAGGTGTGAGAGGAAGAGACCAGCAGCATTTCCAGAACCATTTAGGCAAACAGGACATATTTGCACAGGTTGATAAAATATTTTTCTCAATGTATCGAGGGTTGCTGCTCTCAATTTCTTGCCTCTACCTCAAGGCACTTTCTCTACGTAAGTGTTGAGGCCCTCTCCTGACATCAGCTGCCCTATCAGCACCTCCAGAAAGGGAGTTCACTTCTCAGCTGGGATAAATCACTGTCTGGACTACCTTCTAGTATCCTCCCAGTGGTTGCCAAGTGTGATTCCACTCCCCTAATCTTTTAGTCAGAGGAACCCAAGCTTTAATGTCATGGATTTTACACAGGCACACACAGACAACACTTTTGTTGGAAGGGTACCACAGAATCATTTAGGTTGGAAATGAACCATTAAGATCATCCAGTCCAACTGCTGGACCCACAATCAGTTTGAGCAATGGCTCCATGCTAGTCCAAGGGGAAGGAATGTCATCTGGTTGCCATTGCCTTCTCTCACAACACCTGTGCTCTTGCTGGAGTCCTGCCACACAAACACAAAGAGGGGCTCTTCCCCCTCATCCCTCCTGTCCTTGGCAGGCCAGTTAACAGAGAAAACACACATCTCCTTCTCTGTCAGGGCTCTGGAGCTGTTGGATTTAAGTCTGCATGGAAGAATGACGCCATTTAAAATGTTTAACACAGAACACATAAAGCCCTGCTGAAAACGCTCAGTGAAGTTTCCAGCAGAGGAGGTTAATAAATGAACAGGTAGCACTTGCAGAAGGAGCAGACACAAACCCCAAGATCAAGTACCGGTTTCAGCTGAAATATTTGTCTTCCTGATGCTGGCATGCCAAAAGGGCAAAACACGCCCAGCCACAGCAGCAATTCTGCCTCTTGCACCTACTACATTGGAAAAGCTCCTTATCAAACTGCACACATTAATATCACCTGTGGTATTGTCTTCCATGTCAAGGGGAAAAAACCCATCAGCAAAAGATTTTGGGGTTCCTAGGAGATAAAAATTACTGTAATTCACTACAACCATAGCAACAATATTAAATACAAATACAAAGGGGTCCCAATGTAAAAATTATTTTCCAAATGTAACTCTGCCCCCACTGCAAACCACTTCCCATGCCCCAGACTGCATCAGCACAGGAGTAATCCCAAGGCTCAGGAGTGTGAATGGAAGCACAGTCGGTTTTATCCCAACTTTGGGATCACAGGAAGCAAGGCAAGTTCTCTGTCCCTGGTTTTTACTAATTCTTTCAGGGCCTTTCGCTAAGGTTATGACACCTTCTAGTGGGTGACTCTTCATCTTTGAGGTCCAATTCCTCCCAAATTCTATCAATACATACTAGGATACCACAATCTCTGGACACCAGCATTTCTAGTGCTGGCAGTTCTGTTTCACCCATACATCAGCTGCTTTCTCTGGCAGAGCCAGAAACAACCAAAACCCTTCAGGGTCAGGCTCCTCACAGCCCTGACTGCAATAAGCAGAGACAGTTCTCCTGCCCACCAACCTGTGTTCACCACTGAACTTCATCTTCCTGGGCACTACAGGACAAAACACCAGATTTGACTTCCACTTTTCCCCTCTCCACACTCTATCAGCAGAATCAGACTACTGCTTCACCAGGAAACATCACTCCTAGCCTTCCATGGATGCTCAGTTCCTGGAGCATTGTTTGGCATGTGTCCAGCTTCCAGAGGGGAGTCACCACACTTTGACATTCAAAATGAATAAATAAGCTGAAAGGAAAGAGCCACGATACAGAATCCACAAAACTCAGCTTTAAGGACATAATATTTAAAAGGCTTGACAAATCTAAATTCAATTATTTTGAATAACGAGCTTTGAAATAAATGATTTTTATTCTGTCTCTGATGTTTGCCCTTGCACCTGAGCTTGGTAAAACTTCTGTTCTGCTCTCATCTAGAGGCTGCAGGAAAATTATCCACAATAAACCTCATTCTTTCTTCTAGGATTAAGAATTTTATATCATGCTTGCAGTGAAAATCTGTTTTATGCATTAGGTAGAACACACGACTGAACTTTTTTTCAAGCTAAGTGAAGACAATTTTGCATTTTGATCGTAAATATTCTCCTGGTCATTTCTGGCCAAACTGTCAAAAGACATTTTATACCATTTTGCAAGAGGTTGTTATTGGAGGAAAAAAGGTAGATTTTGTATTTAAACAAAGTGTGCCTGAAATGCTGAAAGTTGATTTAATGTTAACAATTCTGTGACTCAAGCAGTATTTGGGCCAAAAACCAGTTCCAAAAGATAACAGCAGGCAGGAAAAAGACTGTATTTCTAAAAAACTTAAAGAAGTAAGCCTAGGAATCTAAGCAGTTAAAGAGAGGATGGGACAGAGATATTCTTCTCAGATGCCTTCTCTGTTGAAATTCACCGAGCCTCAATCCTTTTATTAAAATTAAATCTCATGGAAACACAACAACAAAACCCAGCAGAAGAGAGAAGAGAGAGTGCCTCTATCTTTTGAGTTGCTCTGCAGCACAGAGGTGTTCAGGCTTTTATGGGCTCACACTGCAGGAGATCTGGGAGGGTGCCAAGGCACGAGGTGTTCAGCAAAACACGTTGTGAGGAGTCAGCTCTGAATCAAAACTTGCTCCTGTAAATGACAGGAGATGCTCCTGGAGTGCTCTGTCCTACAGTGCCCTCATCAGTAAGTTCCAACGAGAGGCTCAGGGTGCAACAGCTCTCAGCAAGCTGGATCATGAAAGGGCTACACTGCCCCTGTGTTTTGATCAAAACCAAATTTTTGGTCATTTTCCAGAATTCTGATACCCGGGTTTCAATTTGCTCATCCACGGTAGCAGTGATGTTTCTTTAGGAAAGAGACAAGGAATCATCATACTGGCAAAGTTTTCCAAACAGAATTTTCTGGGAGCAACAGACACTTCCTGGGGACTTCATAAATTTGTCATTGCTTTTTTTTTTTTTAAGAATATCTTACTTTTTAAAAAATCAAATTCCACAAACCTAAGGATAAAAAGGGGACCTTCTAGCATTTAAAATCACTTCAGGCATATGGGTGTGTATCCTGAGATTCGGTGCCCTGTGGATAAATGTGGCACCATACAGGTACAAGGATAAATGTTTGCAGGGATGGGATTTTTCCCAAGGTACAAACAGCATTCTCTCCTAGTGTCCTAAAATCTGATGTGCAAAATTTCCCTCTGATGGCAGCAGGGTTCCACAAAGGGACAGGGCAGCCAGCTCCCACCTGCCTCTCTTGTAGTTTCTCAGTTCACTTTCACTCCTTGGTGCATGTTCCCAATAAACCTGAGCACTTCCCAAGGAATGGCCATCTAGTTTTAACGCTCATCTGGAGCAGCACGTAGTGTTATTTTTAGGCTACAAAATCACAAACAAAATTCATTATTGGCAGTGAAAACTGCAGTCTCTCTTTCCTCCCTTCAGGAACAGACACTGGAGTGAAGTGCCAGGGGATAAAGGTATGGCATTTAATTTCTGGAAGCCTCAAAAATGTAATGGTTATGATGAATGATTCACATCCTAAGCTCTGAGCTGGAGTATGTAGAACTTAGAAAAGAAGGATAAAGTAGTTTCAGATGCAGTCTTGATCCCCAAGGCAACTCTTCCAGTTTATAATTTTCTTAATTCCCTCTGTCTGTTGGACTATTAAAGAGTCAAACAATGAAAAAAAGAAAAAAACCTCATACACATCAGCTGAACTAAGTAAAGGACCCCCTTTTCCTCATCCTCTAATCCTTTACAGCAATAATAAAATTAAATGCAAATTACAGCAACAATAGGTTAGAATGAGAGTAATAAAAAAAGCTGTCATTTAAAAATAGTAGATTTCTGTTTAAAAGCTACAAAATGTGTACACTGTGGAAGTAAAGAGAGAAAAACCATAATCAAGGTGAAGAAATTACCTTTCTGTTGAAGTTTGTGTTGGTTTTGGTTTACCTTTCCCTCAACTCTTTATGTCTGGACTAGAAAAGCTCAGCCTTTCTGTTGTGGGGAAAAAAGCTGAATATTAGCTTGCTTAACTGCATTTCATCCTGAATGCAAGAGCAGAGAGCCCACAAGGACCTGTCATCGTTTCAACAGACAATATAACAAAGAAACAACCTTTGGCTGAGGAGATTTTATCTGTCCCTGAAGTATTTTGTGGTCATTTATAACAGTTTTTGCAAGGAGGTTTTCTCATCCATTAATTAGGGTTCATTATGGATTTTAAGCAGCCAGCTTTAAATAATCTACTTTATCAACATTCCTATTTATTTTGATGGAAACAAACATGAACAACAAGAATCTTTTGCTGACACCTGGCAGTGAGTTCAGGTCAGTGAAGGGCTGGACAGTTTTTCAAGGTGCCTACCTGCCAGCATGTCTAAAAAGGAGCTGGTGAAGACCAAAGACCAATGTTTGGCTGTAATCAATCAGGATGGCTTGGCTTTATCTCAGAAAGCCTGTTTGGCAGCTTTGCTGGAGATCATAAATCAAAAAATTCACAATAATTTTAAGCATTTTTTGCAATGAGGCTACTCACTGGGATGATCCCTGCGATCAAACTGGTTGAGGCAGGAACAAATCAAGACAATAATAGCATTTGTCGCTTCTCTTTAGGGACAAAAATCCACAAAAACTATAGAACTTGATCTTTTGGGGTTTTTTTGATACATGGATAAACTGACTTAAACCAGAAATCTGACTACCTCTAAAAGGCAGGTTATATCACTAAAATGGTAAAATCTAAAGTTTAGGACAATGTCTATGACACTCAAAACTTCCACAGGGACTTTTATTACAGCAATTCCGCATTCAGTTAACTCCAAACACTCCACTTGCTCACAGTACAAAACTCTTTGGCTTCTGACAGCTTCACAAAGGAAATCTGCCATTCACACAGTGAATGGGGTATGTATTAATTTGCCTTTCAGAGCGTGTGCAGTCCACTATGCTGCTGGTAATCTGCATAAAACTGGATTAACGAGTCGGGAATCCTCGGGCTCACGACTGTCAGCGCACTCCGGAAGTGCCGGCCCGTGATAGATTTGGCATGGATGTCTTCCTGAAGAGCTAGGAGGGCTGCTTCCCTGCACACCGCTGTTATCTGCAAAGAAACAACAAAAAACCAACCACACTGCATCATCATCATCATCATCGTTATTATTATTATTTACATTACTTGAAGAAAGAGAACCCAAGAACATCAAATCACTCCAAATGCCAAATAATCACAAGCAGAGTTTTCCCAACTTTTGAATTTTTTTAAAATAAATGAGGTTGTGGGCAATTAGGACATCCAAAAAACAGGATGTAGCTCGAACTTCAAACCACAGTTACATTACATTTCACATTACAGCACGCTGCAAATTAACTCGCTAATCATATTACCTTGTGTTAAACTCCCCACAACACCTGATAAAATTCAAATCCCAACCACCGGCGATACATTTTTCCATCCCCAAAGTGCAAGAGCAGATATTCCCAGGCTCTGCGGTCACTTTTCCTTCCCAGCCTTGCACTGGGAAAGGAATAAAAACAATTAATTCCAAAAGGAGGCTCGGAGGAGAGGGGTGTGTGGAAGGGGAGGAAGGTTAAGGTCTCATACCCTGCAATGTGTTTTTAAGCTCTCTGGACTTCAGACAGCGGAAACAGACTGATGCCAGTGTCACTCTAAAGACACATTACTGTGGTGAAAGGAGCTTGTGGAATGAAAAGAGATATTGTGATTTCCAGTGCAACAGGGAAAACAGTGATTGATATTGACTGCTCCCTTATATCTGTAAATGAAAGAGCCAACTGAAACACATTTGTCCGGCTATTCAGCATATTTTCTCTGTTTGTTCACTTACTGAAAGGAGTTCCCTCGCTTATGCTCTGCTAATGGTTGCCAAAGCCGTTTAGTAGCTTTTTAGGGGATTTAGCAGCATGTTTAGGAAGCTTTCACAAGAAAACATGCATGGATTTAGATGGCTTTGTCAAGTTACAACAATATTACTATTAGTTCTGTGCTGCTCTAATGAGCACCAAAGCTAAACACTGCTGTTACGCATTTTAATGCTTTTCAGGACTTCAGAGACAGCTGAACGTGGAAGCACAGCTGAGATTTAGTGCACCAGCTTCTTGTGGAGATCAGTAATACATCACCCAGAAAGTTAACAGAGGCCCTGGTCTTTCTGTGCAAGTTTTTCTCTAAGCAGACATTGTGACTGTGTCCCCATCTCGAACAGGAATATTAAGCTACTTAAAGAAAAAAACCTGCACCAGATCAAACACCTCTTGCACTCCCTGCCTACCACTGACCCCAGAATTCTATCGCAAGGGAGAAGACTGGTGATGGAAAAACAGATCCCAAGTATTCTGGACTCAGAACCCGTGTTGGCCTTTGAAACAGGGGTTCATTTCCCCTTGATAAATACTGCAGTAAGGCCACAAAATGGACAGACTCTCTGGAAGTTTTCACAGGCAATATTCAAAAATCCCCAAATGCAGTTCAGCAGGTTTTGACTGCCCCATTCTTCTCACAGAGACCATCACCTATCCACAGCATAGGTGCAGGGTGCTGAAGCAGGGTGTCACTGACAAGGTGTTCACTTGTCAGCAGCTGGTTTAGTGAAGGAGAAGCTGAAGGAGACACTGTCAAGCTGTCACACCCAAAACTGAAGGAACACCACTGCCAATCCTATTTCTTCCTGTTTCATTTGTACACAAATACACTTAGGAGGAATTCACACATAGGCTGATAGCTCTGATGAATCTTTCACCTGTTCTCTATGCTCTGCCAACACTATCAGTAACAGTGATGACAACTCACCTCCAAAGGATTTTTTTTTGTTTGCTTTAATTTTAAACACTGAACTATAAGTTCTATGATAACTGAAAATCACTAGACATGAGGAAGCACCAGAAAACTCACTATTTTTGACTTCTTAAAAGCATTTCAGCTGCTTTTAAGGGACAAGCAAAGGCACACATTTAAGGCATAAATTATTGTCCTCCCTTTTCCTGGCTACACTCAGAATTTTTGTGGACTAAATCTTTTCTATATTATTGAATAATAAACAGCAGGTGTTACGGCACAGTGTTGAAAATGTAGGCCCTCGTGTCTGGTCACAGAGTCACATGGAGTTGTTTCCATTCCTTGGCTAACCCAGGGGATCAGGTTTCTGAGGTAAGAGATTCAACAAGGCAAGTTTGATTATTTTGCTTTGTTCAGTATGTAAACTTTAAAAAAAAAAAAAGTCCTCACAAGCATTCTCACTAGCTGATAAAGCTAAATCACTCATGGAAAGCAAACACAAGTAGTGGTGTAGCCACAGTGAGAGGAGGGTGAATTCATCTGGTGAATTCAGACCTTATTGGCCTAAGGTCACTGGTCTGTCATGGAGATTCCTTGTCACAGCCACATTAGGACATTTCTTACCAGATGGAGCAACAGAAGGACTTTACAATGTCATTTCTGTGGATTGAGGGAAAAAGGGAAGGCCACAGAAGAGGCTGTAACTGACAGCAGAGGAAGGAGACCCTCAGCAGCAAGACATGGATTTTTGCTAGGCTTAACAACACTCTAAACCCAGAAGCTGCACCCACGCCATCAGCTTTAAAACCCTGCAACAGGTCTATTCCCAATGAACTTCTCCTGTGACTTTCTTAAATCACTTCTTCTTCTGGCCTCTACAAGATCACCCTGTATCAAGTGCCACGGTCCAATCATGCCTTATATAATAAAGCACTTTTGTTTGCAATAAACCTGGCAATTTCAGCAAGTCCTCCTATCCCCTGTGTTATGAGAATGGTGATTCATCTGCTCTTCCCTGCTCACCTTCCCTGTACCATTGATAACTTTAGAGAGTTTTATCTCATTCCCTCCCAGTCAAGTCTTTGCAAGCTGAAGAGTCCCCAGTGACTCAGACCTTGCTCCTGCCCAACCTGTCCATTCCTCCTCCCATCTGCAATCGCTGCCTTGACCAGGTCTGCCCTGAGCTCTCACTGCTGAGTGCCTGAAGCTGTGCAGGGCACAGAGGGGGCTGTACCAGACCATAGCTCTGTCCCTGGGCTGCTTGCAGTTCCTTTCTTATCATTGTATTTGTGCTGAGAGGATTTTTCGCAGAAAATTATCCACACTGCCTCCAGCATCTTTTCCCAAGTGACAGTACCTAATTTAGGCCAAATTATTTGTTAATTTGAAGCTTGGGTGATATTATTTTTTCTCCATTGCATTTAGTGGGATGAACAGCCTCTGAATAAATGAATGCTAAGAACCAGCATTACCTGCCTGCATGGCAATTCTCAATAAGTTTCAAATAAAAATACAAGGAATCATCATTTTTACCTTTTCAGTACACAAAAAAAAGGACAAATAAAAGTGCAGTCTTTTGGATCTCTGTGCATTGTGAGGAATAGGAATAACATCCTAGTCCTGTTCCAAAGGCAAAAATACATATCACTGTGTGGAGGGACCAAATAGATATTTTGTGACTGCATCTGAATCCAGAGTGGCTTTCAGCACCCACTCTAGGGCAGTAATGAAGGCATGACGTGATTGTCAGAGACAGCAGTGATTAAACAGCAGCACACCAGGCAATCAAGCTGCACCTACTGTAACTACATGGGTGCTACTGCAGCAGTAAAGAGGCAGCCAGGTGGGGTAAAAAGCTGCTGAATCTAAGAGTAGCAGAATATCCTCTAGTTTGGTTATTATTAGTATCATTATCAAAGGAAGTTTACCAAACAGAATTCTTATTTTCAATGGAGTCAGAGCAATTTACCGACCAATGCATTCATCTGCTGTCTACGGTCATCTCTTAGCATGGGAATACTTTTGAATTCATGTGTAAAAAACAGTGCATTGCTTTCTTGAAGGACTGATTTATCATCTCAGGAATGATCTTTAAGATCAGAAAATAAACAATTCATTTAGAATTCTGCTTCCAAGTGAAAAGGCACCAGAATCAAGCTTTCCTAGGAGGAAAGGAGAATTAAAATTTGCTGTCTGCGCCACACACGCAGAGATCAGTAAGAAACAAAGCCACATACCAGCCCAGAGCTATGCTACAAACAACGATGAGCCCCCCAGCAGAAAAGGATTTACACCTAGTCGTTCCCTCCTGCCCCATTCCACTCCCAGCAACAATAAAATGCCCGGTGCCAGTTACTGTTCCCTGCATAACCAGCATTGAGCCCAGCCCATCTTTCCCGCGAAACCAAT
Organism: Hypocryptadius cinnamomeus; assembly: GCA_013400635.1. Classification (NCBI taxonomy): domain Eukaryota; kingdom Metazoa; phylum Chordata; class Aves; order Passeriformes; family Zosteropidae; genus Hypocryptadius; species Hypocryptadius cinnamomeus. The sequence goes on from VYZP01045190.1 coordinate 26,689, forward strand.
GGTTACACTGGCTGCTTCAGCTGGGCCAATTCTCCCCCATTCTGTCATTAAGCACCAACTCTTTCCAGCGGACTCGAAGTCCTTTTCAGCTTCTTTGTATTTAAAGTGCTCTAAATAGCTTTAAAGAACCTAAAAAAAAAAAAAAAAAAAAAAAAAANAAAAAAAAAAAAAAAAAAAAAAAAAAAAAAAAAAGAAAAAAGAAAAAAAAAAGAAAAAAGCTCTTCTGTGTTAAAACCTTAGGTATTTTCAAGAAAGTGGTTTTGTTAGGGCCGAGTGTACAGGGAACACCTGTGAATGTCGGGTTTAATTGGGCTGCAGCTGGTGTCGATTGTGTGCGCCGTAACTGGCAGCCACTGCCTGGCCCTACATTGTGTTTCATTTTCCTTTTTCCTTCCTTTTTAACTCGCTCCTCCACCCCGCCAGTTAAAGTTGTAAGGGATTGTGTGTGAGAGAGGGATTAGGAGCCTGGAAACAAGAATAGTGCCCTGCGGGTTGTGAATAGCGCAAATTGGGGCGCTTCCTGGCGGAGCAGTACCTGCGAGGCTGAGCGCCCGCCGGGCACCTCAAAGGGAGCCGGGACCAGGTCTGGGGACTCGCCTTCCCCGCTCAGCCAGGGAGGGATAAAAGCTTCACACACAGCATTTGAAAAAGACATTAATAACCCCCGGGTCTCGACATCTGTCTCACTGGGGCGAATTCCTGCCCTACCCCTGTGCCAGGAACTGCCCTGTGAGAGCAAAGGACTTATCCCCACAAAACAGGGATAGCTGGAAAGCTCTCAGGACCCACCTGAGACTAAGGGAAAAGGTGGGCATGGATGCCTTTCCAAAGTGAGAAGCTGCTCCGCAGGCGAGTAGATGGGAGAGGTTGCTGACTGTACTCTTAAAATCCACATAAATAATTCAAAGCGGCTCCAGCAGCGCACAACTTCCCGCAAGGGATTTGTAGGGGGCTCAAAGCAGTGCTGGGCAGAGATGTAAAAGTACCTCGAGGTTTGTGCCACCCCCAGCAGGTCACTCCTGCTCAGTGTGGGACGCCACGGCCCCGCTTTCCCCCCTCTCCTTTGTGCAGGCACCACCCGCTGCCGGCTGCGGGCTCCCGCCCGGCTCTTGTGCTGGCTCCGGTGCTAAGCTGGCCCTTTCATTCACCGATTCAATGCACCAGACCATCAGAAAACTAATCCAGAAATAAAATAGAAAGCGCCTTAGCCTGCTGCTGGGGTATTGAGATGGGCTCAGGGGGGATTCGACAAGTTGGCATGGGAGGAGTGGGGAGCACAGCAAGTGGGATGCGTTATGCTCTAGGAGCTGCTGGGGAGACCTGCCCTAGATGAGAATGCTATTTTAAAATGTCACAAATATAATTTTTTTTCTTTAAAATGGGCTAAACTGAGAGGGTCTTAGCTGCTGAGAGGTGGAGTTTTTGATGTGTTTCAAAAAGGCTTAAATGTAGTATTTCTCTTGTGTTTCACCTTCCCCTGTTTTATGTATAAACCAAGGAAAGACAAGAAAACAGCTTTTTTCTCGTCTGCACAGAAAAATTGTTACAGATTGCTAAAAATCTTGTTCTGTATAGAGGAAAAAGTTTCCAATACTATGAGACTATTGAACACCTTGTGATAAATTTTGACCAATGTTTGAAAGACAAAGAATCACCCTGTATGTGCACCTCCTCATTCTGCTCAGTTCTATGATCTGTGTAGATTTAAATGGGATGGATCACAGAATCAAATCATGTTTTGGGCTGGAAGGGACTTTAAAGACTACCTAGTTCTAACCCCTCTGCAATGGGCAGGGAACCTTCCACTAAACCAGGTTGCTCAGAACTTGGCTTTGAACACTTCCACAGATGGGGTAAACACAAAATTATACAATTATACTTTTGGGCATTTTGCAAAGAGTGAATAATCTGTTCTAACCAGAAAATGATGAAGTGTATTAGCATCATGCTTTTCAGACAGTATCCATTCACTCCTCATATTCATGTACTGAACCATGGGATCTGTGGAGTGGATTTGCTTCGGATATGACTGTTGCTCCCTAAAATTTTCCCAGCTGAAGTATGCAAGACCCTCACAGGCTGCACAAATGCCTCAGTGAGATAGAGGCTTCTTTGATCTCTAAGCACCTATGTTGTAAAATGTTATTAGCTTTCCTCAAGTTAAAGCACTTACATCTCTATGGCTCTGTATTTAGGAACACTGCCTTGGAGCGGATGAGTTCCTACCCTCAGCAATGATAGTCTACAATTAGATATTATTTCTCATAAAAATATAGACTTCTTTCTCCCTTGTTTATTAAAGAGACATTCATTATGAGAGACATTGGATTGCCTACTTTAAAACAGGTCGGTACTGATTAGGCTGCATCTTTGCAATTCTTAAATGGAAAGGACTGGTATTACTTCTTGAGCAACCCGGTCTAGTGGAAGGTGTCCCTGGCCATGGCAGGGGGGTGGAATGAGATTATCTTGAAGGTCCCTTCCATCCCAAACCATAAACCCAGGATTATGTATATCCTGTGTCTCTGAGAGCAAATGATCTCTGCTATTCCTGATTCCTTGAATGAGAAATTGCTAAGCGCATGTAATTGAATAAAACCAGCTCCTTTAATGATGTCTGTAAATGGCCTTAGTTCAGAGCAGTCTGCCCCAAATCTACACAACTTAGTGTACCATTTGCTTATTTGTGTACTTTTGTGGCTTGATGTATAGGTGACCACATGTGTGGGTGTCCACAGCTTACCTGAGGTGCTGCACTGGGACACAAAGCCATCCTGCTGCCTGAATACATCTGATTTGACCAGGATGGGAGTTGCCACTCACCCTTTCCATGGTGGCCACAGCAAAGACCAAGTCCGCCTGCCCTCTTCTGATCTCAGCCAAGCTTCAGAATCAGCTGAAGGTGAGCCAAGAGCTGAGCCAGACAACTGGCCAGCTGCACATGTGGGACAATCACAGCAACAATTAATGAGGCAGAGTGACCCCAAAATGCTACCTTTGATTGCTCTTCCAGTACCAGAAACTGAGCAGGGGCTGTGCCCAGGCAGCAGACAGCAACACATGTATCAGTAGCTCCTGCTATTCTATAAACTCACACACACCCAGGGTAGATGAGGTATGCAGCCAAAATTAGGTGTATGTATCATAACTCCAGCACATGATGACAGCTAAGGGGAATAAAGCAGAGCTCTCAGTGGTACATGCTAGGTGTCATCACACATACCTCTGCTCATCCCGACATGTTCTAACAAAGCGAAGCCTCGGCTCCATCTGCAAGCTTTCTTTTTTTCTTCCTTCCACTCTCTTAAAAAATATTACTAGATGTGGTATCCTTCCAAGCAATGTATAAAACATGTAAATTCCAATTTCAATTTTGTAACTACAAGCCCAAAACGCAGCTATTTTCCAAGAGGTGCTCTGCCGATACGGCTCCCATCACTTTGGCAAAGACATGGCATAGCTACATCTCTCACAAAGGAATTCCGTAACAAAACGAGTTTTTACATGCTGGGACTAAATATTTTTAAACAGCACTCTCTGCCAACTTCAAGTTTCAGCTATATTTGTGCAACTGAAAAAAAAAACCCCAAAAAAACCAACCCCTCCCCAAAAAAAATCACATGCGTGTTTCTATACAAGATTAAGCTGCATTTCTGGTTAACCTCAGAATTATTTCATTTTTATATAAACATTTAATGAGAAAGTTTAACTTCTTCCCTTCAATGAGGAAAAGGAAGCCAAGCCACTAGAAAAACAGAGTCTTTCTATGTGTGTGCACGCACTCATTTTAATTAAAAGTAATTAAGAGAATCCTGTGTTCTCACTCACAGTCTGCTGGTGCTGCAGAGGGCCGGGACACAGAGCCAAGGGTATTCTGCCGAACGCCACCAGCAAGAGAGATTGGATTATGCAACTAAAAATTTAAAACTGGAAGACTTCATCATTAGCTGTGGCTGTCATGAGTTCCTCCCTAGGAAAAAAAACCTGTATAAAACAGATTGGGCAGCTCCCACCTTATGAAACCTATCAGGGTGGAGGTGTTAAGTGGTTGCTCTGTTTGCTTGCTTGCTTTTCAGATTTCGAGGCACTTACGAGGCTGGGTGATACGTTCAGCATATTCCCTATTTCTTACACTGGAAGAGAATTCTTGCTTTTCCTTTCTCAAGTTTAACCTGAGCAGAGGCCTCAGACTCCTATCAAAACAAAGCAAATAAAAGCAACTCTGCAAAAAGAACTGGGAGAAGTGCTCTCCCTTCCCTAAAAATATTTTTTTTTGGTTAATAGAACACAGCCAGTCTAGAACTGTCTTTCATCTCCTTTCAGCTACAGACACATTTCTATTACATTATATCACCATTTAAAGGTAGCTACAACCCTAAACTTTTGAATCCAGCTAGCAAAGAAGGAAAGCAAAAAAAAAATTCTTTTTTTCATGGGTTCATTTAAACTCTGCCTTTTGTCCTGTCTTTGGAGCCATGGCAAATATTGTCCTGATTTGGATGTTACACAGCAGGTTAAAAATAGCAACTGTAGTTACCTACATATGAGCTATCATAACACAATACAGTAAAAGCAAACTCACTCAATTAAAAATAATGACAAATCTTCTAGAAACTTAGTTTTTCTGTCAATTTGGACAGAAAACACACAAATGCTACAATAGTAAGAGTTATACTTTCTGGCTGACACGTGCATTCACATCCCGGGTTGAGGCAGGAGGTGAGAAAAGACATTTGGGGAGAACACACATAATGTCCTTAATGGAAGTTCTCTAGCTTTTATTTATTGGGTTCTCAGTTCCAGGAAGGTGTGAGATGTCTCCTGTGGAGTATATATTTCCTCAGCAGAAAGCTAAAGGAATTTCAGGCTGTTTCTAAGTTTACCTCTTGGAGCTTCCCATGGCACCAGCTGCTCATGTTTCCCAGGAAAATCAGGGAGGAGGACTACTGCATGCCTGTATTCCAGGGAGGCAGAGCGTGGCTGGGAGGACAGGCAGACCTAGAAAGCAATGCCATTAAGCCCCAGCAAAATGCCTTTGTGTATGGTTATTACTCATAAAGGAGGAAGCAAAAAATGCTGGAAAAAGAACTTATTCAAGTTTTAATGCAGGGTTTGTTTGTGCAAGAAAAGAAATGAAGTAATTACAGCAAGAAAAGAAACCATGAATGATGCAAATATATGGAACAAGAAAAGTGGGGAACCAACAATTACCTTGAGTTAAGGATTGATGGAAGGGTTATATTTTACTGGAACAGAAAGTCAATTAAGGTGTCTGCTTTTGCACTGTTAACATTACAGCTTGAAATTTGGGTGCCCTCCTCCAGCTGAGGAAACTGAATCCAGGTAATGTCTGAAAGTCATCCAGATCTGTTTACTCCACGGATAACAGATCTAATTTAACAAATTCTTCTCTTTCATAGTTGTAAACTCCTTCTCCATTTGTGCCATGCTATTCCAAAAACCTCCTTGGTCTCTTGGGTTTTTTCCCCCTCCTACCTTGTCTAGGCAAGACAATGTAATGCAAATTTCCAACACTATGAAGACTTAGAAAACAGGTCATTTGAATTTCTCTTCATAAAGATGCTTTACATTCAAAATTTACTCAGCATTTCTGGAAATATGCACAGGGGGAAGCAGAGGAGTCTCCCTTTCCCTTCCTCCATGTTGCATGCAGCTTTGCTTTTTAATGTCGAAAGCATTTCAACTTCTTAGAAGTTGCATTCTAGCATGATACTGAAACAATTTAAGGCCAGAAAAGTACAAAATGTATGCTTAATAGCATTCAAGGAAAGAGAGGATGAAGCCCAAAGGAGGATGCCACAAGAGTGAGCTCAGAAACTGTAACACAGCTAAGGACCACAGTTGAAAGACCATAAAAAGGCACTAAGAAACATGCAGCCAGTGGCAGGACAGTCCTGAACTGATCCCAAGGGACACTTTGAGGGACATTTACAAATTGAAGTCACCATCAGGTTTTATGCCTCCTGTTGCAGGGCTGCTTTGCCTACCAGAGCCTGAGTGAACACACAGGAAAAGACCATCTGCTCCTCTTATCTGCAGTGTTGTGGGTGCATTCCTCTTGCTAGCTAGAGCCTGCAGCACACATATGCCTTCTCCTGAACTTCCATAAATATTTTACTGTGCTGAATTGTGTGGCCACGTTACATAATGACACAATAAAGCACAACTGCTCTCCCTGAAGCCATTCCAGCCTATCTAACAGGCTCAGGAATCACCCAGCACCCCACTTTGCATGGCACAGAGGATTCTAAGGATGACAGCATCCAACAGCTTGTGCCAAGTAGACATGAGTCTGTGAGGTGGAAAAAAAAGGACACCTTAATTGTATCATTAACTTTGTCCTTAGCAGATGCTTCTCTGTCTGCCTTGTGTGGGTATCTACAACTGGTATTGTTTCCAGATCCTTGTCAAGAGCTGAGTTCTGATTTGCTCAGGAATTGCCTGTGTGCATGAGAAAGTGTGAACTTTCCACTTCCCTGTGTATTGTATTTACTCATTTCACATTAGATGTACAGATAGTAGGACAGACAGAAAGTCTTAACACCTCTGCAAAAACAATAAAAGGTGACCAAAGGAATGAGGACACCACATCCAGGACGCTGCCACAGAAGCACAGTTTTCCATACTGAACCAAAAACCAGATGCTATTTTCTCCTAGCTTTGTAATTATTCAGTACTGCAAAGAGCAGATGTTCTTAACATTTCCCACTTGGTATCATATTTAATACTTTTCACGCTATCTGGAAGATTCTTTGATATCAATCATTTGTTTTTTATGGGGTGAGCAAGTTTTAAATGCATGAAATGTCACAGGGAAGCTGGACTTTATTCCTTCCTTTCATTTTGCATGACACCACACAACTGGTACTTCCCTCAGCAGCCCAGAGTGGTGAAGGTGCTTGTTTTAGCTCACAGGGCTGTGATTGAGAAAGCCTCTCTTGTGCTGCAATGTGCCCCTCCTATTTATCAAGTGACTTCCAGATCAAATGGATGACCCTGAGACTTGGAATGGGCACAGCACCACAGTGACACTCCGGCACTGAAGTCCTTTCTCCCCCCACATAAACATGCTGGGAACAGCAGCTGTAGCACCAGGCAGTCTGAAACAATGTGGGACTCTCACTCTGCGTCATTAAATGCTATTTTGCTAAATTAAAGGCCACAAGTAAGTCATATTGTATCCATAAGCACATGCATGCCACAGGCCTTTCCCCTTCCCATATTTCCCTCAGCTGTGGATCATGCAAAATCCCATGGAAGACATATTTCAACTTTTCAGTTGGGTTTTTTTAGTTTGTTTTTTTTTGGTGAGAGCAGGACTTTCTACCCCTCACTGGACACAGCACTCAAACCACACTGCCAAATATTATATGATGTCCTTTCCAGAGTTAATTTTTAATTTCCTGACTCCACTGCATGAGAAATTTTCAAATTGTCTTGGTGGTCACTTGGAGGCACATGCAGACCTAACTGCAGGAGTGAATGCAGTGTCAGTCCAAATGCAAACCTCCGGACTCAGTGAGGAATTTCTGCGGAACTAGTTCCTTGGTTGAATTAAGTTCCAGAGAGACCCACAGTCCAAGGATCGACTGCAAACATAACACAAAGGGTGAGAGCCTTTCTTGCCCCAGCCTGCAGCCAGGGGAGGCAGGTGTTTTCAATGTGTCACTGAAAAACCTGGTGATTTCTATTTTCATTTTTTAATGCCCCAATTCATAACCCACGGATGTTGTGCACATCTATAAATCTTGGCACCCTCTCCTCTGCAAAAGAGTTTCTGCTGGTATTCAATTTTCTTTGCTTTACCTTAAGTCACCCTAATCATGCTGACATCTACTATCGATGATTATATTAGCCCTAAAAGATCCTTAAACAAATGAAAAGGACTGACTTCCACTCCTAAAGTTCTGCTTCCAATTTTCTAAAGGAAATTAAATAATGTATAAATCAAATGCTGGGCACAGACCCAGGCAGCTGAACATCGCTTTGTCCTTTCAAAGTGAAGACGAAGTGTCTGCTACAGAAGGGACAAGCCAAGAGAAATAAAGCTTAACCTCAGCTCCATGTGAAAGTGATTTGGGATAATCGGGGGAATCTGCAAAGAGGTTAAACCGGGGACCACATACTAACAGGGGCACTTCACACAACGATCAAAAATGTATCAAGAGCTGACCTTCACCTGGAGGAGCTGCACAGCCCTGACAGCTTTGTTACACCAGAGCAGAGTGCGAAGGGCAGGAGAAAGAAGAGATGAGCAGGAAGTCAAAACTCTATTTATGGCTGCCATTTGTCATGTTTTGGTAATCTTATCAGGGTGAGTTTTTTTCAGTTTTGCAAGATTTATAACTAAGTACTGCCTGACAACCTTGCAGTGAGTGTGCACACTACTTCCCAGTTCTCCTTTAGCTAGTACATGCTACTTAGATTATTAAATCAACCACCAAGGGACTTCCGAATTTATGTACTATTGATGGACTGCTGATCCTTCTCTTTAACACACTGTATGTATCTAGGAAGGCAAAGAAATCAGTGCTAGATTTCTTCCTGGTATTATTTACTGAGCAAGCAATTGCTTTAATTGCCACAAGGCATTTCTTAGAACTATTGGGGAAGATGTACTTTGTAATATGATTTCTCAATTAAAAGGAGATCCTAATCAAGTTTATACTGCTTCAACACGAGTTCATGCTGACATTTTTGCACTCAGAAGGGTGGGTTTGAAATTGCTGCTCAGCACGAGAGTTCACGGTTAGGGTCAGCTTAACCCTATCCACATAAACCAAACTTTGGTGAAGAGAAAAAGATGTGACATGAAGCTGTCAGTGCCCCAACTATGTACACTCATATTTCCAAAATATTCCTCTCCTCATCTTTACAAAGTAGAGAATATTTCAGATGTGATGCACATGGCTCTCAAGCTCAGATGGTGAAGTCTCATCTTTACACTTTCTTGAGAAACCTGCAAAATTGTTTTCAGCGCCGTCACTTGGCAGTTGTTTGGTCTGTCACCACACAAACTGAGCAGCTGGCAAAGCAGGGACAGCCACGTAACACTTACATGTGAATGTGAATTCAACACACATCTTGCTTAGCTGCTGCAAACCTGTCAGGGAATGCTTCACTGTTTTAAAAACCCCAAAACATGAAACCACAAACAAAATCCCTATGAATTTACTTCCCTTTTAAAGAGTCTGTATACACAAAATTTATTGTAGAGTTGAAGTACACGATGAGTGCAACTGCCATTTAATGGGATACAAATTCATCTGAACATCAAGCACCCTTGATTCAGAAGAACCAACACTGTTTACTGGGTTCACAGACTTGTAATTTAGCAACAAGTATCCATGTCTTTCACAAAAGCTGTAAAATATTAGAACACGCTTCAGGAATGTTATTACCTTAAAGAGGCAACCAACCTGTGAGCTGGGAGATTGTCCCATCCATCTCCCTGTCTTCTGACAGACCCCCTGCAAATGAAGCACCAGCCCAGCTACGGCTGTGTTTGAAAAAGCAAAGCAAGCAGTGGAACTGAGGGGGATTTCATGGCACCACAGGGCTTCACACAAACACTGCCAGAATAAATTCCTCTGTCAGACCTCCAAGTTTCACATCACTTTGTCTCCACAGGTTCCCAAATATCAATAGCAAGAAGAAAAAAAACAAACCATAAAGAAGGATGGGAAGAAGTAGGAAGTTTTCACAGAGTGTGGTTGTTTGCCATCCTTGGATTTAAACAAAACCAGGCTCACAGTGTGTTACTCACACATGAAAAGAGGAGAGCCAAGAAGGGAAGGAGAGGCTTCTCTCTTTTCCTCTCCCCTTGTTTCAAGAAAGCATCCCTGAAAGCACACAGGCATCTGTTTTGGGTTCCTCTGACGTCAGCAAACACCACTGAAGTCAAGCACATGCTTAAATATGTTCCAAACCCCTTATCTGCTTTTAATAATTGGAAGCTAAATGGAAGCTATAAGTCATCGAGCAGGACAAGTACCATGAACAAACAAGACCTTTTGTGCCTTTAAGGTGATGGTACTTAGTGGCTCTGCAAAACTTTGGACTCAGTAACATCCACTATCAGAAGCAGAGACAGATTTTAATGCAGGATTCAATCAAATTACAATTGCTAAAATTTATGCTCCGGTCACAGAAAGAAGTTGTGATTAATGACAGTGTGTCACATTCCTTTGGTGCTTTATATTTCTACCTATTTTTTATATATTGGTGTCTCCAGTAAAAGGAAAATAGGAAGAAACTCTGGTACAAGGCTACTCATCCCTGCCAGGTCATTTTGCTGTGGTCAGCAGCTCAGGCAGTGTGTGGTTGGTGCTCTTGGAGAGTTTGGGAAAGGGCTAAGAAATGTGGGAGAGGAGTATGAAACATGGTCTTTTCCACCAGACTATGTGCCAAGGATCCTGGCAGAATTAGGCAAAAGTCTCTCCTCACAGGAGTCAGCCATCTGACAATCCCTGAGAGGGACTGAATGCAGGATTACAGTCTTGGCTCTGTCATGAATTTCATTTGTCACCACCTAGCAAGCTCTCCTGATACCTGGGATGAGCTGCCTTCCCCAGGTCAGTGCTCATTCATGTCCCAAACCTCATGGACCATCAGCAGTGGGGGGGCTACAGCAGCCACTGCAGTGCCTGGAATGGCAGGGACTGGTTCCAGGGACTGCCATGGATATTACTGCAGTGGGATCTAATTCCTCGGTAACAGGCAGGATCAAGTTCTAAATTAGTGATTCCCAGATTTCATTAAGTTTATTCATCCTTAGGCCAATTTACCTGCTGGCATAACTCCCCTGGGGATTGTTCCAGCAAAGACTTTGGACTAATAATTTCAGATTAATTTCTGTATCATCATCTTCATGTGGCTTTGGGAAGACTATTCGTATATCCTGCTATAGACCTTGTGGAAGCAAACACTAATAATGAAAGAAAATTTTTGACTTCACAACTACTCTTCCAAAATTAAAAAAAAAAAAAAAAAAAAGAAAGAGTAGTCTAGACCATGGACAGGAATTCCAGATGAAAATATGTTTAACAAATATGGAAAGGTAATACTTTCCTGTATATTGCTTTGTGAGTTATTAGCACCTTAATAGTCTCCATGGTCAAAAGTGTATTAATGAGCTGGAAGACAAAGTGATGTAATCAGGAGGGATCAGCAGTAATTTCTGCTGCAGAAGATTTACATGCAGCAGCCATGTGTGTTTGTTTATGATCTCTACATCTGGTAATGAGCTCTCGACACGATGGAAAGCTGCGGTGGAATAATGCACCCTGTTCCTCTCACGCACTAATTAATGCTCTATTTAATCTGGGAAAAGGCACTTTAAAAATAAACACTCATTTCCAGCAGACCATAAAGGATAGGTAACAACTGAAACACACTGCACAGGCCTAAAAATTGGTGTGTAACAATCTCTCAAGCATCAAAAAAGCTGAGTTTTAACTCCCAGAGTACCACAGGAAGAGTGTGTGCACACACCAACCTCTCCAGCACTACAAACATACACTAAGAGACCCTAGATACCCACAGAGACAATCAAAGCCAGAGTGATAATCTGTAGGAATGACAAAAAACAGAGATGGCAGAGCTAAAATATTGCCCATGACAGCAGGTGTTAAACTATGTTTTGACACCTACAGTAAGGCTGTTGGCCATCATCTCATTGTAACAGTTGATAACATGAGCAATAAATCATGTTTTCTACAATGACAGGAAAAGCAGCCATTGTAAAGATGGTTAGATCTTGTATTCCTACTGAAAAAAAAAAGGCCTGGGAGATGGTGTCCAGCCTGTCCTCTGCCTGCAGGGCTGGCTGCTGAGGGGGGAATGCAGTGGGGCTCAGCATCGTCAGCTGCCACTGGAGTCATTCCATTGTTTTTAGTCACTTCACCAAGCCCCTGTCTCCACAGGATGTTAGGCTGGAACTGCTACTGCATTTACATTCACACCCTATCTCATTCCAGGATAACTTCCTCACACTGACATGCCCTCAGAAGTACAAGAGCATTCGTCTGTGGCTGCATTTAGCCCTAGGCTGGAGTCTCACAAGGTAACAGAGAACAGAGATTTGGCTTTATCTTACAAACTGTGCTAATGTATCTCACCACCCTTTGGATTGGAGCCAACTTCTTAGCTCTAATCTCCCCATCATTTCCACAGAAAACTTGTACTTTCTTTAGTCTGTGAAAGAAGACAAAAATCAGGAAAATCACAGGGATTGCAGGGCATGGAAAGCCTGTGTGAGCTGTATCCAAGAAAAAATTTCCCAGCCTGAGAGACCAGAGCTATTAAATGGCCCCTTTCAGTGACAGAGAAATTGCCATGGTGGCTAAAAGAAAGCCTGCTTAGGGTTTCAAGTATGGAGGAGCAACACTTCAGAGACTTGGGATGGCTTTAACGGTAAATCAGGTAAAACAGATAAACACAGAGCAAATATATGAGTAGAGATTGACACTTTTCATGTATATTGAAATGGCAGTGTGAAAACAGGTTTTCTCCTGCCAGGCACAACTCCTACCCTCCCACTCACACATCCAGGGTACAGAGTTTGCAACTCAGGACTTCTTGTGTGCTCTTCAGCTGCAATAAAAAAAGGCATTTTTGCAGTGCTTACAGTTCAGACCCTCATCCACTCCCACTGAGACCATCTGACACATCCCTGCCTCCCCTGTTCGGATTTCCCAAAGCAGGCAGAGAGGACCAAGAGGGAATCACATGTCTGACAGGGACAGTCTGACATGAATGGTGAGTTGTCAAAATGGAACCAGCAATCCCCTAAAACTAGTTTGGTTTCAGGAAAAGAATGTGCAGACTGCAGTCTGCAGATGCATGGCAGGCTCTGCCACAGCAGTAAGTGTAGGTGGGCAAATAAAAAATCATTTCTAGAGGTGGCCAGTCAACTCCGCACTTCCACCAAGGCTTTTCTGATAAAAAAATTGTGGTTTTTTTGTCAGTGCCTGAATCTCCATGGATTCCTAGGTCTGCAGAGCATCTTTGTTCTGTTTAGACTTGCTCTTTTTTTTTTTGTTTTGTTCTGAGACAAAACAAGCTATGGCTTCAAACCATGCAGAGTTTTAATGCTGCAGAATCCCCACGTACCCACTTCCTCTCTTTCCTCAGCTCTTCTCTATCTGATTTACTGTTTACTTACAGACCATATGGGAAACATGTCAGGAAAGCACGCATCCGGGTTCACATTCACAATAAATGCTTTTTATGACTATTCCCATGACCTGCAGCAACAGACTAGATTAGTCGCCCACAACTATGTATAATCACACAACCATTTAAATACATTTTCAAAACAGAATACGTTCTGAGATACAGATCAACTAAATATTCCTCTTTCTAAAACCTATTTCCTACAACTTTACCATTTCCACCTGAGACAGAAAGTCTTATCTTTCAACTGTGGAATCAATATAAACAGAAGAACATGAACACCTGGGTCCATGTAAAAGTGCAGCCAGCAAATTATCAGTCTGGGTTGCTCAGTTTTCTTAGCAAAAGAATTATAAATTTGCTTTCAGCAAAAGAGCTGAAAATAGATGACGCTGAAGCATATCTATCAAAATGTGAAAAAAACCCATCTTTTTTTATTCTCTGTTTCATAAAACCAAACTCCCTCTAATTTTAAGTTCATCCAAAAGCAGAATTGCAGAAGCATTCTATTCTGCTGAATAGAGTGTAGAATATTTTCCCAGCAGAATGTATTATTTAATCCAAAGCCAAATAAACAAAGGGTCAAATTCAACCTCACCCATTCCATTTAGTAACAAAATTGAAAGGAAATCTTGAAAAAGTAATTTTGAGTTGAAATATTTAAACTCTTTTCAAGGTGAAACATTCTGCATTCTGTTTCTAATGTAAAAAGTTAAGTCGATACAGAACTAAAGAAATTATTGAATTTAGTGTTTCTGAATAATTTTTTATCAGAAGGAAGTCTAAAACAAAATTTATAAAAGTAAAATTAATATCTACATCTTTCCCATGTAAGTAATGAGACCGCTATGTCCTGTACCACTTCATCTTATTCAAAATTTAATTTTTTTTTTCATTTCCAATCAACCTGTGGGATGAAGAAAAATTTGCTGTGTCCCTTTTGCTTTGGGAAATGGTTCTAATAGTTTTTTAACTCACAACTGGCAGTAGCAAAGAATGCTTGTAGCTCTCCCCCCGCTACCTCCTCTCCCTGCGGAAGCTGGCAAGCTCATCTGCTGCAGGATACTTGGAGAACATCTCCTCAGCCAAACTGACTTATTGCATCATGTTCCAACACTTAACCAGAACACATGGAAATATTCCTTTTGTTAAATGCATAAAGATTAAAAAAAATAGAGATTTCACAAGGTAACTTGGCTTTTTCGAGCTCTACGACATTATGAAATGGAGGTTGGGTGTTGTTTCTACAGGCAGATGTTGGGATACTGTTGTAACCCTCTAAAAATGAAAAGGGGGCTTGTTTTCCTGCTTTTGAAGGAATGCTTTACCCACAGGTCTTTGAGATGAAGTGCAGAGCACTGTAAAGTGTTTCCATCTCACCGCAACATTGGCGTTCAGCAAAGCACTGAGCCAGGGCTCAGCTGGAAGCACCTGAGTGAGCCTCTGCTGTCAGAGAAGGATCCTGCAGGAGGAGGGCCCCGGAGAAGCACCTGGGGAGCAGCTTTCCCGGGAAAGCCGAGCGCTCGCTGTCAGACACGCACCAGCCCCGGTACTGACCCTGCTTTACAGTCAGGCTGTTCCTGGAACAGCCAGCGATCCATCTCTGCCGGCCTCCTCCGCCAGCTCCACTCCAGCTCGGGAAAACATCGGATCTGGAAAATGGTTTAAAACTGCACATTTCCGTTCAAAGGGCCCTCTTGTTGTTCTGCTTGTTTGGGGGCAGGAGCGGGAAGGGTCATTACACGGTGGAAAAGCAAAAAAACACATTTTCATGGGCAATTGCTATATTAATATGTATCACTTTACATACACAGTACATCTACATATGGAACCTATTATTACTGAGGAAATGTTTTTTTAATGAGGAAGACTTAACAATACTTAAGAGAGAAAATGTTCAAACCAATGTTAATTTGCAGCAGAAGTAACAAAATATTTTAATAAAAAACAGCAACAAGAACTCGCCTTCCTATCCAGGATCAGCCCGCTCCTATGTTCACACCTTGAGGATAGAATTCTACTTCCACAGCTTTTGCAACCTTTGTAAACCTCCTAAAATTGAAGTCTAAACTCTGACTCAAGGACTTTAAAGAGCAAGATCTGCTTCAGCCCTACACAGAGACAGAGACAGGTCATTATATTTCTCTTTTCTAGATCCCTGGAAGCATTTTTTCCCCCTCCACTTCTTTTTACCAAGCCTGTGCCCACCTTCCCTTCCTAGCTCCCAAACTCATCCAAAAATAAAGAAAAAGGGATTTTTAGGTAATACAATCACTTCTGTATAAATGTTGCTAAATATATTCTCAATTGCTGAGCACTGTTTCCTTTCCCTCTCCCTGCATGCTGGGATTAATTAAGCTTTCATTAAATGTTGCATATGAATTAAGAAGGAACAAACAGCAAAAAGCCCCTCACTATTTTCAAAGGAAAAAAGTCTGGTGCTAAAAAGTCCTGGCAGGCTAAATACCAGTACAATAAAACTGCTGGATTTCAATTGGTAAAAATAAAGTGACTAAAAGCTCTCTGTTTGAAAAATGAGAGACATACAAGAAAGACTGTTCCTGTAGGAAACAGACACTTTCTTTCAAGAATCATCTCAAATCCAAGGATGAATTATTAGTACCAACTATAAACCTCAAAATAGACTCTTCCTGTTATCATAATGCAAATATTAATGCGTATTTGCTATTCCTGCTAAATGTTATCAGCATTGTTCCAGCTCACAGGGAACAACCTGTTCCGTGCAGATCCTGACTGGGATAGGACTGGACTTGGTTTATCATTCTAACACCAGAATCACTGTTTTGTTCACCTTGGGAAACCACAGCAGGAGCAATGATCACAAGGGAATCCTGCACGGGTCTCTGCACTGGCTCTGCTGGGAAAGCCTGGAGAGCTCCGGGGCTGCCAGATGAGCAGAGCAGCTCCTGTGGCCCAGGGAGTTGTCACTGGTCATGGTTCCCACCACCACATTAACTGACCCCTTTATTTGATTTATTTAGTTAGCTTTAAGCCCTTTTTTAATAGGCTGAATGACTTCTGCTGTACAGTACAGGTTCGGAATGGCACCAAAACCAGCACCAGCCACTCCCAAGTGGCTTGATGCAACCTCCTGGGAACACCCCTCAGGAAACAGGTCCCAGAACAAATGGGCATCCACAAAACACACCATCTGTAATAAAGCCCCACAGGTATTTTGAGTAGAGCTCCTCATTCTGAATCTGCACACGGCAAAACTAGTCCTACTTTGTATATGGCAAGCAGTAAGGTGTCATTTGTTCTGCCTCTCAGGTTGCACACAGACACCACCGAACACAATACTGAATATCAAGTCTTATGTAACAACAGATTTCAAATTATAAATGTCACCCAGGCATCATTTCAGGCTTTGAAATACAGCGTACTTATTTCCAAATACGATGTGTCAAGTGATTTATCAAATCCATAAGAAAGAAGAAACCAACGAGACAATCCATCCTATCTCCCAGCAAGTCCAGGACTGTCTCCAGTCAAATGTATACTGGAAGAAGAGAGATTTATTACCACAGTTTCTTAATGCTATGTTTTATATTTAGCAAGTGTTCCTATCATGCTCCATATGGTACTTTCACCCAGCACAACAAGCCCACCTGGATTTTCACCACCTGCCCAATTCAGTGGGTCACTCGTTGCCTGCACGTCTTTGATGCTGTGTCTCTGTGGCAAACTTTTAGAGATGAAGCTGCTATTGAAAAAATTCTGACAATAATCTCTTTTCCTGCTCCAAAACACATAAGATTGGCAGAATTGTTCTTAAAGGTGAGGCTGCTCTTTCACATTCTGACATTAGCATTGAGGACACACTGAGTTTTTCAAAATGCTGATTAAAAGAAGAGGGATTCCTCTGGCCAGTGCTCCTCACAAACACATGCCTCTCATCAGCAATCTGTAAAAAGCAATACCGAAAAGACCTGGAAATATTTAGAATGGCTTAGCTTGGGACTAAGTGACACTGAAACCACACCTTCACTCTGATGCCATTAAAAGGCAAGGGGTTTTCTTGGATATCATTTATACTAAAATAATTTATTCTAAAAAAAAAAAAACAACAACAAAAAAAAGAATTCTGGAATGGTTTCAGTTGGAAGGGATCTTAAAGATTGTCTTGTCCTAATGCCCCTGTCATGGGCAGGTACACTTTTTACCAGACCAGGTTGCTCAGAGACCAATCCAATCTTGCCTTGAACACTTCCAGAGATGGGGCATTCACAACTTCTCTGGGCAACCTGTGCCAGGGCCTCACCACCCTCTTCTTCCATATGCCTATTCTAAACCTTACAAATTATTTATGAAATCCTTTGCACATGCAGAATTGAAGGAAGCTGACTGCTTTGATTCACATTACCCAGGTAATGAAAATACTCTGGTTTGAAATGCCTACAAAAAGTAGTACATATCCAGGATGAATTTCTGAAAATATTTAATATTTGAGAAATATTAAATGTATGATAATGTATGATAAAAGCTACTCCATGGCTGCATAGGTAAGAAAGGAGACATACACATATATATATATACACATTTACACATTTGTAAAGAAAGGGTAAAGCAAGTAGGACACAAATCTCAGATGAGCAGCACCTGAGTGATAATACTACCAATTCATTTCTAAAAAGTCTCTAACAAAAGTTGAAATCTTTTCCCATCACATGAGAGAGATGTTTTGGCTGTATTTATACATCATCCTGAGTAAACTGGCTGAACTGCAAAACCAGAACACTGTGTAAGAATAATGAAAGGAATGAAAAATACTTCTTCCTGGGCCTGCCATTTACCAATATAAAATAGCCACTTTTGCCATTGTTTGAAGTAAGGGAAGCAATTAAAGTGCACAAAATCATTTTGATACCAGCACCCTGTTTCCTGCACATGTTGGTAACCCAGGGGCTCCCTCCCTCCTTTGGTGCTGCTCATTAACTCTCCACAATAAACACCATCCTCCCATACCACACGTTTGAGAGCACTCCGAAACCGGGAGATTGGGCAACAGCACTGCTCTATGCAAAACCAGCCAAGTCCAGTCAGGAAACAGATTAATTTGAAAGCCTTAATTAATGACTGAACATTTATACAGCCAAGATTTATGAGTTACAAGGAAGTAAGTCCAAAACATAACACTCCCTCCCGCATGCAAGCTCTCTCTTTAATGGTAAACAACTAGCCTAGGGTAAGATACTGTCTCAGTGCTCCAGTTCCCTTTCTTAGTCCAACTTCCAAACACTGACAGAAGACAAATTAATTTCAAAATTCTTTTTTCTTTTTTTCCTGCTCCTCTACAAATATTGTTACTAATAAACATGGTTTAATGAAGACAAACTATAGATTATTTTAATAAATAAACCATTTTTTTTTTAGCTCATGGATGCAAGGGTATAATATAACAAAGAAGAAGAAAAAACAGAATCCTTTTTGTATGGGTAAGTTCATGACATTTATTTTCTTGTGAAGAAAATCATAAACAAGAAGAGAAAGGTCTTTGTACATATAACTATATGCAAAAAAATCTCCTAAAATCCCCCCAAACCCCAGGTTTGTCAGCTTACTTCACAAATACTTTTGCAAATTTAGTAGCAACAAATGTTAGAAATGAAGAGCAAGTTTTCAGTTTTTAACATTTTGACTATATTCCATATTCCACTTCTGAGAGCTAACATCTCATTACGATGAGCTCTTGCTATTTGAATATTAAAACGAGATTGCCAGCAACACTTCTTTGGAAGTCCTCAGGCCTTAAACTAGGAAAGTCAAAATCAAGAAAAGTTTTGTTCTCTCTTTTTACAGAAAACTACCGCACTCATTTTCTTGCCTTGCAAATTCTGTTACGCTAACAAAGGAGCGCAGTTTGGCTCCCTTGGTTTATATAACACAGAAATACCTAGAAATGACCACAGAAATGGCAAGATCCCATGAAATGAGGAGCCTATGATGAGCCCTCCAGCCATACTTCGCCCTCCCTGGCAAGAGGACTCCCCAAAGCCCCTCTCTCCAGGTACACAGCCACAACCACCACTTGCACAGGTAACCAGAAATACAAGTGGCATGTGGCTTTTGGGTTCGGGGTGGGTGTTTTCTGCTTGCCTGTGGCAGTGATTAACACTCAAGCCCCTGTCCTTGCCTGTCATGAGAAAAACCCCCAACAACTCATCCCACTGGCTCCTGCTCTTTGGTCCCTCATCCCTGGCTGAACAACAAAACCCATGTGGTGCAAGGGAAATCAGCTGCTGATGAGACTGAGCAGAAAAAGATCTCCTTATACAGACTCACAAATACAAACACACAGAGTCTGAGCTATGAGCTGGGTAAAATTTTTTTTAACCCCTCTTCATTGGTTTATCATCGAATGAGAGCTCACTGGGAGCAGTTCTGGAAAAAGACAAAGTTGGTTTGTCCCAGTGAAAAGTGGGCAAGAGGACAAATTGCTGCTCTCCCCCTCCTTTCCCTCCAACAGTGTGTTTCACTGTGCAATGTTAATGTGATAGCAATTTTCTAGTTTTATCACAAATTCACTTTGTTTGCTAGGAAATGAAGTAACAAACACTACGTCTGTAAGATACCAATTACTTTGAGAAAATAACTGCCATCCCCAACTTCCCAAAATAAGAAAATAAACCATCAAACAAAACCCAAAGCAGCTCTTTTAAACTGGACAAAACGCTCTTGGTTCTCCTTCCTGGACAATGGGGATGTCAAGACCAATTAGCACTTGCAGTCATCCTGGGGTTTGCTCTGTTTTCTCCCACTGCAAGTGGTCAGGCCAGATCCGATGGCTCCCTTCTATACACGCAATGCCATGGACAAATTACAGAGGACTAGGACCTGAAAGGCTTTTTTCCTACCCAGCTATCCTTGACATTTTCATTACTCAAAGACAGGAAACAAAAAGCCTAAGCTGAGAACTAGGTGATAGTTTGAAAAAAAGTTTAATTAAAAAGTAAAACAGACCATGGAATTGCTTCTAACATAGCTAATAATTTGCTGCAGAGTTGTTATTGTGCTGCTTCCATCGGCCAATAACCTTTTAATCCTTTTGCCAAAGGCAATCCAAAGCTTTTCCATATGTATGTAAGGGTAACCATAAAAGATAACTTGGAAATAACAACTTCCAACTTCTGCTACGCAAAAATCTGAGCTACAGCAGTGCTTGTGCCCATCAGCTTTCCAGCAGGGCTCTGGAAAACAGAAGTTACATGGCAAGAATTGAAACTGCCCCATTTGACAATGTAGGTTTGGCTGCAAGATTCCTTGTTCCCACATTCAGCATCAGTGACTATCTTAATTACCAACAACTTCTCAAATGGTTGCAGAATTAACACTAAGAAGCTTAATCTCACCAAAAAGCCACCAGCACCAAAAATGCCATCACTGAAGTTTGTGGATAAAAAAAGAAAGTGGAACAAAAGCAGACATTCCAACTATTCTATCCCCAAAAATCTCACTAACATAAAAAAAATTACACATAATAAAAACCTCTTTGAAAGGAATATAGTGAAGTGCATTTTCAAATTCAAATAACTTTATGGGATGACAAGTGCATAAGCCTGTGCCTTACACACATTTTTAGGGACAGGAAGTATCAAAGCAAATCACAGTCAAAAAGGAAGAAACCAAAAAACTCTCCCACTCCAAATGTTTTATCAATAATGATCACCCCTCAGAAAATAAACTCAAAATTCACTTTACACAAGTGAAATATCATTTCTATCATGGGAGAAAGCAATGGAAGGAGAATAGTTGGTGCAAGTACTACACAATGGTAGTTTTACTAGTGAGAGCATTTAAGCTTGAAATTAGGTACATTTATTGTTCAAGAAATTCACAGCCTATTGTGATTTGATTTTATTAGATATTATTATTCATTATTAGGTTCCAAATTTTTGCAACAGAAACAATGACTTTTTGCAGATGACTGCCAAAAGCAAACATCCTATTTTCCCTGCACACAAAGATACCAATATATGTTCAAACATTTTAATTCACACACAGAGCCCCAGCTCTCCAATCTTCGCAGTTCAGTGAAGTGTAAACAATCAGTGTTGCTATTAAAATAACATGTTCTTCATTCACAGCAACACTAGCCAGGTAGATTAACAGGCTTTTACACCTGGGCCCTATTATTCCTCTGCCATTCATTAACATTTCATCTACCATGACAGCAATTGAACTGGCACAGTCCCAGAAACACAAGTAGGTCAGCACAAGGTGTTCCTGTGGATACTTTCATCTGGTATAAACATCCTGAATTAGCCTTCAGGTACTACATCTAAATATTCCTAATGCTAATTAAGATCACAATCAGAACCATTTCAGATCTCACTGACCAAGTACAACCCATGGGTTTGGAGGGCTGATTTAATGAACGTTGGAAGGTAATTTCACTGCAGAAGTGGGGAGTCTTCTGCAGCTCTCCTGGCCAAGCTGATGCTGGACATCGTGCCTTGGTGCTACCTCCTTGAAACCACAGAATCATGTAATGGCCTGGGCTGGAAGAGATCCTAAAGATCACCTCTTTCCAACTCCCCTGCCACGGGCAGGGACACCCTCCACTATCCCAGGTTGCTCAGAGCTCCAACCAGCCTGGCCTTGGACACTTCCAGGGATGGGGCAGCCACAGCTTCCCTGGGCGAACTGTGCCAGGGCCTCAGCACCCTCAGAGGAAACAATTTCTTCATAATAATCTAATCCAAACTTATTTTCTTTGAGTTTGAAGCCATTCCCTCTTGTCCTGTCACTACAAGCCCTGCAAACAGTTCTTCTCCCTTCTTGCATGGTCCCTTCAAGTACTGGAAGGCCACAATTAGGTAACCCCAAAGCTTTCTCTTCTCCAGACTGAACAATCTCAATTCCCTCCACTTTTCCTCATAGGAAAGGTGCTCCATCCCTCTTAATCAACTTGGTGGCCCTCCTCTTAACGCAGCATATCCAAGGGAAAAATGAATATACATGTAAAGAAAGAGAAATTGAACACTGAGGACAGACAGTCAGACATTACATACTATTAAAATTAATCATAACAGGCACTTAAGCAAGTCAGACACTTGCTAATCTTAACGGCATGAAAAACAGCAATGAATATGTAAGAATATTTACTTTCCCCACCCACCCCAGTTTATGAAAAAAGTGAATACAAATCAATGAAACAAGAAAACTTCAGACATACCTTTTACTACTGTATTAAGACATAGTATTTACAGCAACTTGTGTATGTTGAGAGGATGTGGGCCTGAACTTGTCACATAAGAGTAGAGGACCAGGAATAAGTTTTCTCTGTACTGCAATAACTTTTTGGTGACTTTCTCCAATTTGTATGCCTTGTCTTATACTTTAGGACTAGAGTTGAGACAAGCTCCAAGCAGCAAGCTCACTCCTAACCACATACCCCATGACACATCATAACTTACGAGATCAAGTGGCAGCACCACAGGTCTAAATCAGAAAAACAGGTCAGTGTGAGGCAAAACACACTTTTTATCTTTTATTTTCCTTTTTTTTTAACATAAAAGCCAATTCTTCAACTCTGAGATAATATAAGCATTTGTATTACACCAATGAAAGTACTTCAAAAGGCAGAAATAAGCCAACACTTTCGATTCCTTCCTGATCACTGCAAATGCAATTTTTACTCTGAACTTTACATACCCCCACTTGTGATCATTGCTACACTAAGAGCATGTGCTTTAAGATGTTGAAGAATAATCCCCACTGTCTGATTAAAAAAAATTAAATTAAAAGTCGCTAGAAATAACTCACAGGCAAAAAATAAAACTCAAGGAAAACAATAGCAGTAGGCTAAAGAGACATATTTTTTCCTTCAGGAATGAATTCCCATCTGCTTTTAAAGAGCAACATGTTTTTCCATTGCTGGGAATTGCAGCCAAGCCCAGGACAATAAAGCAGCAAAGCCAGAGGCAAGAGCAGAGGGCAAGTAAAGCTGGCTGACAGAGGCTGGGCCTAGGTCCCTCTTTTATGAGCCTGTGTGACAGTGGCAGCTCAGCAGTGCCCTGCTGTGCTGGCAGCATGCAACCCTCTGCCACCCTCAGCAACTGGCAGCTCCTGGTTACTCTGCCATGGGTGAGGTTGTGGGAAAATGGGAAGGAGAAGACAGGGAAAGGAGGCAAACAGCACAGTTGGTGCTACTGACAAAGACAGGCATCTCCCCTGGCCACAGCTGGTTTGGTGAAACTACAGCTGGTTTGTGCAAGCTCAAGGGAAGGGAGCTTGCTCCTGACACAGGTGATGCTCCTACTCATGTTCACTCTGCAGACACTGGACACAACACAAAACAACCCCACAAAAGCAAACACAAGAGTGCTCACTTACAGAACCTGGATGGATGATACCTTTAAAGTAGTTAATGAAGAAAAACACGTTGAAATCAGCTGTAAAGTTCCTACATCTGAACTGTTCTGGGATTTAAAGAATCGAAATATGAGCTCTTTGGGCTTTATGGGAGAAAAAAAAAAGTCAGGTTTGAGAAGCAAGCAAAATTTCATGCCTCAGCACTGGCTGGTGCTCATTCAAATTCCCCCTGGCGTTTTTCCCCAAGTTCCTCTGAGGATCACTGTTCTTTGAGTTCCTTAGGAAGCAGTCTTGACTGTGTCCTCCTGAGCTGTTAATGCGTCTGACCTTTTCGGAAACACTAATGTCCCTTCAGCCAGATGCATTAAATCTCCCCTGCTTGATTAAACTATTAGGAAATCGTTATCTCACTGAAGGAGAAAATGTTCTTTCCCAGATGAGCTTGCCATGCATAAATTTCAATGCCAATACTCCCCTCTACACCAAACCTCATGTTTGGCATAAATGTGCTGATTGCCAGCCATGCTCTACACCCTCACCAGGTCAGAGCACACAGCACTTTATCAGGCCTCAGCTGAGACACAACATGATGAAAATCCACCCACTCTGGGGAACACCTCTGAAAAATGGGCAACAGGAACCAGATCTTTCTGAAGTGACAGAAAAGAGCAGGAAGAGGCAGAGTAATGCCCCCAAGTCCTGCTTTTTTCAGCACTGCCATGCCAATGCCATTCCCAGACATCCCCAGGTGCTCACACAACCCTCACTCCCAGTGTGCCCAAGCACATTCTGCACGTAGGAGCCTCCTGCGAGACCAGCAGCAGGCAAAATCCCATGGGAAGTCCTGTGTAGTTACTTATTTCCTTTCCGGTGATTCATCTCCTTTATCCCAAACACTAACATTTGGAAAACATTCCCAATGCCAGGTATTTCCTCACCTTCCAGACACCTGTGCCAAACACATCCTTAGCACTGATAAATGTGTGTAGGAAGGAGGTGATCCCATGCTACCCATATTGGATGAAGGCTGAGACTTTTCCTCATCCACCCACACAAAAATGCTCACTTTTCAATGAGTGCTATAAATTAACAGATCCTCTGCATCAGTCCAAGAGAAACATCAGAGGTTCATCTGAGGCCTTAATCTTGCTACATTTCAATTTGATGGCACTCCTCACCTTGAAAATCACATTTCACTGTAATACTTCAGGCTGCTATATAGGATTGAATCCACTGCCCTTTAAAAATGATAAGCAGAAAGCCTTTCCCTTAAGTCTGGCAGATCTTTTCCTTCATGTACAGCCAGATGTAAAGAAGGTAACACACCCTTATCTTTTGAATGTCCATTTTTTCCCAGCATCTAAACCCTCTCTCTCCTTTACTGTAGATGTTCTTTACTAAACAGACAAATCTTCCCCAGTCTCTTAAAAGGGTCTTTACCCTCCTGTGAACCCATGGTGGAACACATCCTCATTCCTTTTGTACTGAGTATCTTCCTCTGTAAGAAAAAGAGGATTTTGGAGAGGTTTGGTTGTTTGGGGGTGTTTTTAATTAAAGTTACTAGTTTAAATATGTCAATATCTGGTAAACAAGAACAAGCATGTTTTGGAATACATATTTTAAGAGTCAATGACTTGAGTTATTTCAGCTAGTTTGCTGCTGCACAAATCTTTTTGGCATCACATCTGCTCTTATTTGAGCCAGAGCAAACCTTCATTGCTTTTCTTCCCTTTCATTTTCTGGGCTCCCATTGAGAGTTATTGCAAAGTGAGAAAGATATTTTTTACATTAACTGTTCCATTTCAATTCAGAACCAGTGAAAGATTTACAGGTTCCAAGATTCCCACTCTACTCTTGTGTCCTGTAAGCATGGAAACTGATAATACTATAGAAACCATGCCAGCCTTGGCTTTCACCATGACCTGCTTTCCACCAATTTAAAAGCAGTCAGTCCCCATTATCTTACTTTTATAAGCACGCTCATCTGAGGAATATTGTCATCATACCCAGATTATTTAATTTTTTATTACTTCCAACCAACTTTAAACTCAAAACAACTCAACACTTGATTTCAGTTTCTGCCTAAAACCTCCCTCTCTGCCTTTTAAATTGTAACAAAAACTTTATCTGACTGCAGCTCAGACAATAAAAGAACATCTCTCACTCTGCTGGGTTTGTTTTCCTTTTTATCACCTACTTTCTGGAACAAAATATTTCTCCAGTGGGGAAACACTCTCTTTATCCCTTGCTTGTCTAACCCCAAACTGAAAAATGGAGCACCTAAGTTTGTGGAAAGCCCATCTTTCCTAAGGATAGCTGGCTGTGGCAGCACCATGAAAACAAGTAAATGAGACCCAAAAAACTCACACTGCTTGTACTTTAAAACGTTGCTTTTAAATACTTCTGTGGTCAGATCTCTAATCATCCCTACTTCAGTGGGAAATGAAACAGATAACACTTCTCAGCATGAAGTACAGCAGTGAAAATGCTCTAGGAAAAGCTGTGATCAAACTGTGAACAAGCTCAGAGTGCAGACATTCTAATTATGTAAAACCATTAAAAAGTATTAGTTTTATAAAAGTTGGACCTCCTGCAATTTGGCCCAAAATAAAATGCAGTATCCCTGAAGAGGAGCCCAAGCACTGCTGCTGAGCACTACTTCAGAAAGGTCTAGAAATGAAGATTGCACTCAAATTCAAATATTTCCAGAAAGCTGGGGATTTCTTTGACCTAAAAGTTAACTGTACAGACATTGCTCATCTCATGTCTTTTTTCTTATTAAACCTCACTGACACACAAGAGAAGGAAACTGTAATTCGCCCTCATAAATTATCTTCCACCTTCCCTCACATGAAACAGTGGGAAGTAATCACCCCATTTTGCTATCTTGATGTATCTTTAAAGGTAGTCATTAAGAGAAGCATACATCCAGCAGGTGAACAGAGATAACTGGTCATAAGCGATGACAGGCAAAAATACACAAGTATCTGATCTGAAAAGGGGCCAAGTTGGAAGCCAGATGCACACTGAACTACCCACTTTCCTGGCTGTTTATTCAGCTCATGTCAGGATGATTCAACGCATCTTTACATGCAGCTCCCTATTCATACAGCATCTTCTAGTCACAAAACCAGGCATTTTCCATTTCTTTCTCTGAACAAAGGCTAGAACAGTGGAATGGGAACTTGCCATTCAGCAGCGGAAACTATTTGTAAAGCTGGGAAGCTGGAGACACTGGGAAGAAAAGGCTTTAATGAAACTGGCCACTGTGTGTGCCAACTATCAAGACTTTATATATTCTTCCAAGGAACCCTGACTGAGGCATTTTCTGTATTTACTCTTTACATCCCAGTTATTACAGTACTTCACATGATGCAAAAGAACAAAATTCGTGAGAAATACCATATTAGAAACAGGCAGCTTTTTTTTTTCCTCCTGAAACCAGTCTGTAGCTTCACTCAATGACACATTAACTTATTTTTGGTTCTGCACAAAGCCAGCACCAAGACATTTGTGACTCATTATCAACCAGGCACTGGAATTCACCACTAGCTCTTCAGCTGATCCAGATCCAAAGGAAATCCCCATATGCTTGGAATTTCTAAAATACAAGCACTGCAATTGTTGCCTGGTAAGGCAACAGTTGCCATATGCAACAGAGGAGATGTTTATATTTATGTTTTTGGAGGCTTGTAACTGAGCCAGAGGCAGATAAATTTTCCCAAGTTGTGTCACTGTCCCCCAAGTATAAACATAACACTGTTACAGGTCACTGCTCCAAAACATGGAAGTAGTAGAGCTGTGACAGTCTTCCAGACCAACATTTAAGCATGAAATCCTTTTTATTGTTGCCTTTTTCTTTCATTGTGAGAGCCCACATTCTGGGCAGAAAGATATGCTACACAAACCAGCTCGGCTCACTACACGGTGTCCAATCATTCATTCATTCATTCCCAGAGTGCAGTCTGCCCTGTGCTGTGAAGGAGGAAAACTCTCGTGGGTTTGGCTTTGGCTTTGGTGTCTGCTGTGACACAGCTTCCCAAAATGATCCCACAGCACACATAGCAGTGCCCACACCAGCCAGAAGTTATGAGTAGGCAGCACAGGATTTCCCAGCCCACCAGCATCTAAGCGACAGCTAAATGAGGAGAAGCCTGTCCTGGGAGCACCACCAGTCCTTTGAGAAGGGCCTTCAAGCAATCACACGAATTCTCCACAGTCACCCAAGATAAAAGTTTCGCTTATTTCCCTGCCCTTGTAAACAGCACACAGAGAGGAGAGCCAAGGCAAGCACACCACATTTTCCACTCTGCAATGGAAAAAGCAGAAGGTGGCTATGTAATTAGATGGTGTGATAATGCAGACACTAGGGCTGGCTACAGCAAGGTGGAAATTCTGGTATTTCATACCTTTCAAGAGCTCAACTTGGCAACTGTATTAACATTCTTTGAATTTTTGAATTAATATAATTACTCTCAATTAATTAAAACGAGGAAAGAGCTAAACATCCTTTCACGAGACACAGACATGAATAAGGAGTAGAACGGTGACCACTAATGTACTGATACTTATTGTAACTGCCAGGCAGCAGCATCTGAGAAAGCTTCTCCTCCTGCCCAGGACAGGAAATAATTGTCTGACATCACTGTCAGAAGCTAAGTAATAGCAACAAGCCATAACAATAAGTGCTGCTGTGAAGTCTTGATTATATAGAATAGGAAAATACAAGCTTCAAAGTGACTCCTTTGCAATTCCCCTACATTTCTTACCTCCATCTCTCCTCTCTCCTCCTGAGGTTCTCAGTCACAATCCTGCACTCAAAAGATTCCCGGAGATGTGGGGGAACTGTCTGGGAAGTCTGGGAGAGCTCGCCTCCACCTCCCTCCAGTCCTGGCAGCACATCCTGTGAGGCTGCCTACAACTGTATGAAGGCTCACCATGAAAGAGACCCTTCCCCTGGCATCACTCCTCTGACAGGGACCTTGAAGTAAAAAAGCCCCAGATTGCAAAAACACAGGAATATCAGAAATATTCCCTTTCATAATTCCCACCAGCACTCCGAGAAAGCTCAAGGGACATCTGAATTCAACTTTAAACACTATTTGTGCACCAACTCCAGGAAGTTTTACCTCCGCTCCCGAGTACTTCTGTGTGCGCTCCACGAGCTCGGCCAAGCAGACTTCATCGCTGACTGGCATGGACTGGAAATGAAGCCTGAAGATTTCCTTGCGAGTGGCTGCATCTGGCAGTGGCACGTAGATAATTCTGTCTATTCGCCCCGGCCTCAGCAGGGCCTGCAATGAAAGCGTCACAGCAAAAGTTACAGCACATCAAGGAAGTAAAAAAACCACAACTCAAAAACAACACCACCACCAAATAACCAACAGTTTAAACAAAAGCATGAACCTGCACAAGAAAAGACAGCAAGGCTACCCAGCTTGTGAAATACCAGTTTATGGAAAAAAAGAATCATAAAGGAACCACAGCCATTTTCCTAAAACAATACTTCTAGACTTGTTGCAAGGTGCGCTGGAATGTTAGGACTTGGCAGAAGGACAGGTGGCAATGGATGCATCCCAAGTTCAGATCTTCCAACAAGACAACAAGCAGAGAAGAGAAGGGTTTTGTTGGAGTGAATCTTACACTGTGGATCCACGTTGCTGTACCTCACACTATTAGAGCTGCACATGCTTACAGAGAAGCAGATTACTCAAATGAGGTTTTTTATGCAAAATAAGGTGACAACAGAGAGAGGCCAGTGATGCACAGCTTCATGCACATGTGTTTGGCCTTGCACTTTGGGTGTTCAGTTTATACTGGGGGTGGGAGGGTGGCAGAGCAAACAGACAGAAAACGTAAGATGGGACAATGCCCACGAAGGGCAGCATGGAGGGTTCAGACTGGATGGCAGGAAAAGCTTTCTAGAAGAGAAGCACAGCCTCAGGGCAGGTTACTGGGGAGGCTGTGGAAATTCTGCCTTTGGGGGTTTTATGGCTCAGCAGAGGAAGCCAAGCTCTCTCTGATCTGGTCTGGTGAAAGTCCTGAGCAGGAGGGGGACCACTGGGCCTCTGGAAGCTCCCTTCAAACATGTTTCTGGACAGGGTCAAAAAGTAAACTTTATCTATATATAAAACAATTATATCCAATATAGAGGAGAAGCCAAGCTCTTAAATTTATGGGAAGGGAGGAAGCTCATTTCCCTATGTTTATAAAAAATCTCCAAGATTTTTGAAAAACATCTACAGTAAAAAAAGTAAAAACCCTCGAGCCTTTCTTACTTAACATTTGGAAAAAAGAAAAGCAAAATACAATAATCCCATGCACAACAAATGCACATAAATAGTATTTAAACTATTTTTCAGAAACTGAACAATGTTTATAAGATTCAGCGTGTAACCTAAATTGTTTTTATGTTATGGTTCTCCCTTGGGTAGACTAGTTTGAGTTCCAGATGACTAGAGATATTGCATGGCTGTCCTGGGCTGTCAGCCAGTAAGTCTTTTCCCAGCCTGATCATGTCAGTGAAAGTCATGCTGAAAAAATAGTAGGAAAGAGCTTTCCTTCCTGCACAGCATTGATCAAGTTAACACCCTTCCTAGAGTTTCTTTAAAAAGACTGTTGTGGTGCTTCAGAGTGGAAAAATGTATCCTGAATGTTAAGAGACATCTTGTTATTTTTAAAACAAAACATGAAAATGCTCAGCAGAAAGTGCACGGTCCTGTGGTGCTGCATGGGGCTGTGCAAGGACAGAGCAAGGCTGGAAGCCCACAAGTCAATACCCAGCCCAGCATCTTGAGTCTGCAGTGGCCAGTGCTGGATCCCTACAAGTGAGAACAAGAGACAAACTGTCCACTGATATTTGCTCAGCAGACTGTGCTGTTTTCGACTCCAGGTGGACCCCCACAAGAACTCAGCTCACTGACAATGTCTTGACCAGTGTATAATTCAGTGTCTAGATCGTGTGTGTGAGGATGTTGCCATTTTTTGCCAACACACTTGAAAGAGAAATTTGCATTTTTCAAGACTAGGCTTGGAGAGAGTGGAATTAAACTGCAATTGTGTTCTGCATGCTCTTAAGGAAATGCCCATAGCTAATTCTATTATCTAGAAGAAACAAGAAATGTTCATGACAGTACAAGGCAGGTTTCATCAGGATGCCCAGATAATCAGAACATCTTCTAGAGCCAGCTTAACTTGCCACTGATGAATGACCAGGGCTGTGGTGCAGGTGGGACAGGGAAAATGCTCAGTGCCAATCAGCTGGGAGCAAGCGCTCATTGCCCGGCTCTCAGTTTCAAGACACAAAAAGCACAACTGCAGATCTAACACAGTGAACATACTTTTTTTTCTGGTCAGTGACTAAAATCTGTGTTTCCTCCAGTTTGTCCCCAGTGCTTTGTGTTTTATATATGTTGATAGTTGAAGGCCCAAGTTTTAAGCATGCTATCATTACTTTTTCGCAACAATCAGGCCCAGGGACCTTATCCAAGGCGACCAGATGTGCTGGGAACTGTACAAAAAAACCACAAGTCAGTTGCAGCAGTGCACGCTGGCTCTATCAACACAGACAAAAAAGAGAGAAAATATTCTATAACCTCAGCTTGAGATGAGAGTCAGGCTCCCTCCAGCCCCTGCAGACAAAAGCAGATTGAACTGAGAGCTGGCCTCCACCAGCCCTCCCGACGTGGTGACCCTGGGAGACCCTGGGCACAGCCAGACTGCTCCTGGCTCTGCTGCCACCTCCTTGGCCCCTTGGCAAGCCACCAGTCTCCCCCTCTCCATGCTCCTGAGGAGCTAAAAACAGCACAAGAGGGTGAGGAAGGGGCCTGCTTTGACCCATCCGGTGTTCCTGGAAGAAAAAAGGCCTGGTGAGGGGCTAGGGGTGGGCTGCAGAGCTGCTCTGCCGCTGGATGCTCAGAACACAACAGCAAGTCAAGGCTTCTCCCATTTGCAGGATATCACGCTGCCCTCCCAGGCTTTTCAACTCTGCACAATTCTCACAGACATGCTTTTCCTTTCTGGCCAAAATAATTCAGAATTCAGAACCAAGCTGCATGCAGAGGCTGGCAGTAAGGGAACAAGACATCCCTCACGATGTCTTTGCTCACTGGAGAGAAGTGAACTCTTCTGGGTTGCTTAGGGAAGTCTGCTGGGGCATATGATGTGGGCACCTGCAGCACTTCAAGCCCAAGGCCCAGGTCATGCTAACCAGCAGGGCTGAGTTGGATGGGTGCTGGCACCACCTTTCTCCTCAACACCATTTTTTGTACAGACCTAGAAGCTACTGCTTTTCTCAGTGGGATGTTGTGTGATCCAGACTTCACCAAGGTTAGGGCTTTGGAGATAGCTGCTCCAAGCACACCATGACTTTCACAGGCCATTCCAGAAGATGGAGCTTCAATCTTGCAATGAGCACTTTGAAAATGGGGAGGAGAGCAATAAGGACAGCCAGGTCACCTCTGGGCCAGCCCCACTGCCCTAGGCTGCGTGCAATGGGCTAGGTGGTGACCCACTGCCAAGGCATGAGGATGGATCCACATTGTGGAATGGGGAGAGGAGAAGGGATTCAGCAGGAGGATGGATCCAAGCTGTGGAGCGGGAGGAGGAGGAGGAGAGATTCAGCAGGAGCAGAGGCAGGAGGGGGAGGGTGAAGAGTTGAAGCAGGGCTGCAGGCCTGGGCAGATGCAGCTGCCGGGAGCGCGAGATGAACTGCTCGCGACTGGGAGATGCAAACCCGATTCGGGGCGAGCAGCACACAGGAGGTGGGAAGCTGATGGGGCCAAAATTAATTGATGTGTGCACAGAGCTACATAACTCACTGATGTCGAGATGTGAGGGCTGCATAATTTACTTCAACCAGGAAGGGCACAAAATTAAGTCATTGGGGTTTTGGTAGAAACCAGAATACTTTGTACCACTGAGCAATTCTTCNAATTGGGGTTTTGGTAGAAACCAGAATACTTCAAACCCAGAATACTTTGTACCACTGAGCAATTCTTCTGCAGGTTCATGTGATTATTTTTTTGCTGTTACCACAACAATTATGAAAGGGGTCTAAGAGCTCATGCATTGAAAGGTTATGAGTGGTACACAGATACAATGCCCCTCTGGGGAAGACTAGGAATGTGGGATAATTCTCATGTAATATAGAGTATCATCAGCAGCAAAACCACATTTTTTTAAGGAGAAACTGCTCCCCTTTCAGAAAGAAACATTTCATTCTGCTGTAATTAAAACTGAGTATTTCCTCAAAATATACCATTGGAAAAGATAGCTAGGTCAAAAACATGTATTTTGTGTGCAATTATGAAGACAATTATTTCAGGAAAGAAAACATTAATAGGTAAAGCCTGGAAAATATTTGTGGTTCCTGTTAAGAATGGACCAGATTTAACCTTAGGGCTTTGCTAATTTTCTTCCTCCTCTTTCCCCTTTTTTTTTTAAGCATCTACTTTTAGTTAGCTTTGTCAAAGGTTACTCGGCCATTTTAAAAATCACATTGTCACAGAATGCAGAACTACAACAATGGCAGAAGCATAACTAGCTGAGCTCTCTATGGGACAGGGAAAAAGAAATTACTTTCCTACTGATAGGAATCCAGCAGCCATGCTTAATTCATCAAAAGCATTCTTAATCACATCTTACAACAAAAACTCACACATGAACTGTGTGAGAGGGTAACCTAACTTTAGCAAAAATAAATACAACTTAAAAACTCCCAAGCAGTAAGTGGCATATTGAGGTGAATAAGAGAAAGCAAATCAGTTCAGGAAGTAGAGAAGCTCATTTAGAGAATCAGCATTACTGCATATTCTCTGCTGCAATTAATCTCCACAAGTAGGAACAAATTTTTATACTAAATTTGTTTCCTTTCAAGCAAATACATTGCTTTTAATGTGAAACCTAAAATTGCAACTAAAAGTTTAATTCTGCCTCTGGAATCTGTTGGGATTAGATCACTGATGAAAATGAGAGGACTGGGAATAGTTCCTTTGGAACTCAATCCTTCCAATTTAGATTAACAATTGCTATTTATGAACTGTGGTCGGGGCTCCTACTTACATGGACTCCTCAGTACAAGAGATGCTCTACATCTTGTAACCTCATTGGGTAATGCAATTTTTTTTTTTACTTTCACCAGTACAGTATTTGAACATTTCTAAGTCATCTTAAAGAAACAGAATCATAGAATCAGAGAATGGCCTGGATTGGAAGGGACCTCAAAGATCATCCTTGCCATAGGCAAGGACACCTTCCACTAGAACAGGAAGCTCTAAGTCCCATCCAGCCTGGCTTGGAACACATCCAGGATGGGGAATCCACAGCTTCTCTAGGAAGCCTGTGCCAGGGCCTCACCACCCCATCACAGCCTTCCTGCAGCCGGTGCAAGCAGCTGTTTGTGAGATGTTTTCCACGGTTTTGCCCACATGTCAGGACAGATGCATTGCAAGTGTGGGAAGTGTTAAGGCCTTCTTGTGCCATCATTTATCTCTGGCAGGAGTGAAGGCAGCTCCCATCAAGGTGCTTCCCCTACGCTTTTGAGGCTCACCTCAGTGCCTGATGTTTTCATTCTCACTCTGTGCCAGAGCAGGTCATGCTCCCAGCCCAGCAGATCAGGAAGCGCCTCGCATTTTAGGAGCTTTGAAAGTTTCAAGTACAGGAAGCTCATCCATCCTGTTTGAGAGATTACTGGAGGCTTTTTTTGCAACCATGGCTTAATTATCAAAATTAACAGAAGGTGCTGAGGGGAAAAGACATATGGGAGTATTACCATTAAGGACTTAAAAACCATAGTCCAGTGCAGACTAAATTTTATTCACCCACAAAGTTTTTACTCCCACTCCATCTGGCACGAGGTGCTTCAGGAGGCAACCCTGAATTCCTCTGTTCCAGGTGACACACTTATTCACTGTGTCACAAGGCTGGAGTCTTGTAATTACAGGCTCCTGAGTCAAGCAATACTGCTTTGTTCCTGCCAAGAGCCCCTTTCCTCACACTCTTCCACCTCCCCACCTTCTTCCTTCTGTGCCAACGTCTGTCACCACCGTCAGCACATGCCAACATCTCTAACCAGTTCCCCACTTTGATGACTTTTTTTGCTGGTCACCACCCTTGTACATCACCCAAGATCTGTGCAGATTACTCTCTGCTGTCATTACACAACATCTACTACTCCTCTCAGGGTGGAGCACTTTGGTTCCGTAACCTACAGTGCATCCACTACTTCATAAAATACACTTGTTAACAGAATTTTACCAAATATCATTAAAAAACAGCTCCTAGAAAATGCTGCAGTTCCCTATGCGAAGGCTTCTCTTTCCACACAGATTTATAAAAGCCAGGCTGCACAGCCTTTCCGTGGAGTCAGTCTTGCTCAAGACCTGGAGTGTTGTGCAAGCTGACAAGAAAGGACATGATAGTTTGACAGCAGGTGTTCAACAGGAACACGCTACCGAGCGGCAGCCGCGTGGCAGGAACCCTCTGCTCAGGCATTCAGCAGGAGCATGAACTAAAGGCAGGGAGCGAATGTGTGCTTTGATACCCTGGCAAACAGCAAACCAGCTCCAACTGGGAGACAGCTGAGGTGATCCCAGTCCAAAGCAAGATGAAGAGATACAGAGAGTGAACCATCTCCAAAATAAGAACATGATCTGTCCCTCGGATGCCCCTGCCTGTGTAGCAGCTACTCCCTCTGCCTATCCTCCAGGTATACATCTTCAGCTAATCTTTTCCCTTCAACCACTAATTCATACCTGTTTCCAGTTTGTCACATCAACAGAGGGAAACCTCTATGTAATTCCACGTGTCCTCTGGAACTGCTCTTTGCTGGCTACCCACATGAACTAACACCTTCAGCCAGCACTACAGATCAGTCTCTTAGCTATTACAGCAAAACAGTTTACCCTACAGTGTGCAGGAAAACAGCAAAATCATCCTTCCTCACAAAATGAAACCTGGGGAAAGAACTGCCTTGAATCAATTGAAAACACTGTCATCACCTGCTGGAACAACATGCCCTGCTTCTGCATGTTTCACAGCACTCAGTCATTTCCACTAAGGGTGGTGATTTAAAACAGATACCAGTGTAACTTCAATAACTACAAATAGGCAGTGCTTTAAGTAAGCAAAAATTCCAAGAGTTGATGTGAAAGCATATCAAACCTCAAAAACCTCTAAGGAAGGCCGGGTTTGGCTTTTCAAACCTGCACAAAGCTGGATGCCACAAAATATTCTCATCTTTTTAACCAGACTAACAGCAGTGCCCTGACCACTGCACATCACCATCCTGCCACTGGCAGAATTTGATTGATACAGCCAATTCACAGAAAATCGTGGAGAAAGGAGACTTGAGGAGACTTGTTCTGCTGCAATGAGACTGTGCAAACACAACTGTGAGGAACAATGTGCTCCTTGGCCCACGCAGACAATACCAGGGCACGTTTTTATGTAGTTTTGTTCAGATAGGATTAAAATATCTCAAGAAACCGAGTTTCAACCATTTCTCTTGGCAGAAACATCTGCAGGCAGACACTCCACAGCTGCAGAACCTGTATCTCCATCTGATATTTCAAACAGTTAAATTGGCCAGTTGGCACAAATCACTGCAGTGCTCATTGGGAGCCAAGCTTTGCCCGGGCCTCCATCTATAAAAGTCTAAACCTGTCAGAAACACGGCCCTTTTTCAATGCAGTAAAAGCAGTGCAAACCCAAGCAACCATGCTGATACAAATCCAGTTTGGCACCACAGAAATTCAGCTCCAAATTACGCGTGTTCAAACCCACTGAGGCACCGCCAGGGAATCAGGCTCTCAATCCCCCCAGCTTTGTCAGTATGGCCTCAGAAAAGCAATTTATTCTTCACAATCTCCCCATACCTTCAGGACACTCAACCACACATTTTACAGCCACAAACTTTCTTTGCAAAGGGGGTGTCAGACACAAGGTTTTGTCCTCTTCCCATGTCCAGTCTGAGCAGTCTTACCACAATGGCATGGAGGATGTCCCAATTTCCAGCTGTTTTCCTGCAATTTGAGCAAGGAGCAGGAGTGATCTACTCCTTTGCCACTTTCTGGATCTCACAGTGAGGTTTTAATGTGGAGAAGATACTGGAAGATGCCCACTCCATGCAGCCTTTTCTCCCCCATTTCTAATAAAATGATTTTCAGTAAAGTTAAAATTAAGTGAAGGGGAAAAAAAAAAATCTATCATCAGCTAATAAACAACATAACACACCCTCTTCAGTGTATGTTTACATAAGAGAGTCCTCCATGCTCCTGTCTAAGAGGTGCAAAACCTCAGGAATGCCAGATCTTTTCTTCCTTTCCCTTTTTTTTCTTTTTTTTTTTTTTTTTCTGGTGGAGGGGGGAGTGGGGGTTTAATGAAAGAACCCCTTCAGAAAAAGATAACAATTACATGTAATGGAACCTGGAACCAGACTCTTTTGGCAATTAATCACCCAGGAGCCGTTGCAATCCTGCAGGCTGTTTCTGACAGATTTTGAGAGCTTTACAGGAATCACTGGGATAAGATGTGCCTGGGCTGGCTTCTGACAGGGACCAATCATGTACAAAGTGTATTGTTGGTTTTGAGTTTTGTACTTTTTTAAAATTTGCATCTTCATACACACACACACACAAATATATATATAAACATACATATATTTATCTCTACACACACACACACAGATGTGTGCACCCATATCTACATTTCCATGGGAGTCTTTCTTTACATACATGGAATAACTGCAGAACTCATTTGTTGGCCCAGAGGCAAAAAAAGAAAGAAAACAAAAAAAGCAAAAAAAAAAAAAAAAGCCTTTTCTTCCTCTCAGCAAAGTAGAGCTATCCATCACTTAACAGAGATACTTCCTGTTTTCAAGCAGTTGGGAAGGCATGACTTCCAACCCAAATACTTGGCTTGGCAAACCATTCCTGTGTTGACAGATGCTTTTATAACCACTTCATTCCACCTGAAGTTTCAGTATAAAAGGAGGTGGTTTTCATTGCTGGGTTTTTTTACTTTTTTTTCTTATTTTTCTGAGGGGGGAGAAAGGGAAAGCAGAAAGGAGAGGAAAGAGAAGGAA
Organism: Hypocryptadius cinnamomeus; assembly: GCA_013400635.1. Taxonomy (NCBI): domain Eukaryota; kingdom Metazoa; phylum Chordata; class Aves; order Passeriformes; family Zosteropidae; genus Hypocryptadius; species Hypocryptadius cinnamomeus. The sequence continues at coordinate 64,304 of VYZP01045190.1, forward strand.
AAGGAAGGAAAATAACACAATTATAACAGCTGGATGACAGAGGTTAGCATAGCTCTGACAGATGTTACTATGTAACCTCAAAATGACATGTTAGAGAAAAAACAAACCACCGAACCTGTTCCTCGTAGGAAAGAGAATTTTGAACTCCTGCCAAAATAGCACAATTCTCCTCAGAAGCTTTCGAACACTGCAACAATGATCTACCACATAATGCATTATTTTCCATGCATAAGCTTCACCTTTATATTACCAGTGCTCTGACTGATTAAATTACCAGCATGGGATGAGATGCTTTTCTGAGAGACAACTTAGCCTCAAATGACAAAAACCGACAGCAGGTCAGCTCCATCAGGACCTGCCTTGTAACAGCTTTTCATCTCCTACTTTCTGTTTTCCTAGGATTCATCCACAGGATATGCTCTGAACACTTCTTGAGGCCACATACTTCAGTGTATGACAAGGAGAAGTTAAACTGTGCTGCAGACAAGAAGAAGTACTTCTAAAAGCTGCATGATCCATTTTATAGAACCTTTTGTCATACCAGTTTCTGTATTCCTTACACCTGGTTGCTTCAGTGACTACCCTACCACAAAATTCCTCATGACTTTTCCTGGCTTGTGACCAAACTTTACAGACCTGTCTGACAAACTACAGATAGACAAACTACAGATAAACAAAGTGCAAAAGAAATATTCCCGGAACAAACCAGATATGTGAAAGCAGCTGCTTCTAAAGAAAGAAATCAGCAGAGAGGTAGGCAACATCAAGGAAACAATTCAGAAACAGCTTCAAAAGGAAATCAATGACTTTCCGTCATTACTGCCAGCGCTGTGGCTGAAAAAAAAAATAAATTTCTGGTTTTCATTATTTGAAAGCTCTTATTTTACTACTGTGGTTCTGGAAGACCATTTTAAGCAATAAAGTAGATACCAGTCACAATAACTGGAAGCTAAAGGAAAAGTCATTCAACTCAGAGAGAGAATAAAGCCACTATTCAAAAAATATCACTTATTGGTACTTGAACACCAAAGTGATGGTGCCTTTTACAAACCCATCTTGAGGCCTATATTCCAAACAAACAGGGAGTGAAGAAACCAAACCCTGGTTTAAACCCCTCTCTTTGGGAGACACAGCCCTCCTGTCCTTTCACAGCTAACACATACCGGGTACAATGCAGGTGCCAAACCCATTTGAGACCGACTAAGGCAAACTTGGGAACACCTGGCAGCCTTGGGGAGAGATCCAAGGGGTCTTTCTCCCTGCGAAGGGCATAGCTGGTGGCTATGAGCCTGCTGAGCAGAACAAACAGCACAGGATGCCTCTGTTCATAGGATGTCAACTATGCTTTTGATAAGGGAACAACCAGAAGACACACTATGGGTTTTAACTCACTGCCTGTTAGTGGAAGAATTGCAGAGTGGTTGAGTCAGAAATTACCTTAAAGATCATCTCGTTTCAACTCCTCTGCTATGGATACATTCCTGAACACCAATGAAGCCCTCTCCTTCCTTCAAAAGGTGCATTCTTAACCCATGTTTAAGTTATAAATTGAGCAGAAAAAGAGAAACAGGTGGGTAAGAAGCCTCTAACCAGCACCTGCAAAGTGATGCTCACACAGTGAAGCACTATTTGACATAGAACATCTAGCAGCAGACATGCAGCATGAGTCTTTAAGTAGCTAAAGAGCTTTCTCAGGTCCAAACAACCAAAAAGACTTTGGGAATAGCCAAATGCGGTCACTGAGGCTGCTGGTGGTGCCACACAGCAGGTGACATGGTTCCAGTGACACAGAAAGAGTGGGTAACGCTGAAGAACTGCACGGCTGACTCCAGAATCCCAGATAGCCGCATGCCAGGATATTAATGCAGTCAAGACACGGCTAATTAAGAACAGCAGTGCACTGGCTGGGTCAGAAGCCAAGACACTCTGCCTGGAGAAAAGGCCCCACAGACATGCCTCCTCTTATTAGTGGAAGCAGACAATCACTGACTTCCTCCACCCGGATGCAGGAAGACAACCTGGTGGTTTTCTCCCTCATACCGGCAGAAACCACTTTGTGTGTTGATCTTGGAGTCTTGTGGGTGGTGCAGAGTTTACATAAATTACAGAGCTCACTGCAGCTGCCAGGTGCAAGCGACAGAGAGAGCTGCAACTCTGGGGTTAAAATACATCCTTTCAGCTCATCAGGACTGCAGTGGTGCTGATAAAAGTCCTGAAATCATTCTGCAGGTCTGCCAAGCATTAATAGCCCCTAGCAGACACAAAATATTACAGGAAAACATTTGGTGCCACTGAACTCACATTTTCTCCCTACGCTGCCAAGAGTTCCATCAAACAAATGCAGGACCCTGCTGATTGTTGTCCATCTGGCTTTCTCCTTGAGTGTCCCCCACTTTGTGAAGCCACCTGTGATGTTTCTGGCTCTAAGCACTTTCCAATAGAGGAATTATTTTGGTCAGTCCCTTTTACATGTTCTACAGTCAGCCTGAAGGCATTCCTGCCATGGCAGACAGTCTGGCATCAGATCTGGCTTCATTCTTACCACATATCCTAGATATTTCCATCTTCATTTCTGGATAATTTAGGAGATTAAGTCTTGTTCAACTCCCCGACGAATCTCAGTATTTGTTAT